>JAPYYS010000233.1:0-82206 GCA_030522525.1 Campopleginae sp. 14b
CAGTGAGATTAAATTTTTACTTTTGTTTTCTTACAGCTGTAAAGCCATTTTCGTGTAGGCAAACATAGGATTGAAAATATCATCCAGCAAAAATAATTTGTTCGTCCAGCAAAAATAATTTGCTCATCCAGCAAATATGATTTGCTCGTCCAGCAAATGCGTTTGCTGCTGTAACACTTTGTTGCTGTTCGAGGAACATTTGAGTGCATGCTACGGGAGCAACAGTTCTTTGCTCCTGCGGCAGATCACATATGACATAAAACTTTTGTTGCAGCAGCAAAAAAATTTGTTGTCACTATATTAACAAAGAAAATTTTTACCAGTAGCGTGGCGTACGCTGTCGCAACGCAAAATTTTCTCTCCGTGCAAAGAACCTGTCGATAGGAGACAAAAGCCCAAATCAACAGTCCATGAAATCTGGAGTAGTTACCAAAACTCGCCACCGTTGGCGCTGCCGACGACCCTATCGTTTTCCCTTTGATAAATCGCCACTTCTATGAAAAAAAATCGTTCCAAAAAATTATTCATTGGCGTTTCGTGTCGATAGAAAAATAAAATGACATGGAGTTTGAATGCCTGGTCTGGTCTGCTGGGTGTTTCGTATTCGATGACCTTCAATCCTCTTTCGTTCGAGAATTTTTTTTACATAATCTTTTTTGTGTGTATTTATTTAGTTCACTTATTCCTAAATATTGCGTGTCGTTTCATTTTCCATGAAAAATGGTTTTCAGTGTCAGGACCGAGAGGCTAAAACGAAACGTAGATGTTGCATTCTTCTTGATTCGTCACTTCGTCACCTCGCTCGTGAGCGACCTCCACGAAATATCCAATGCATGGCGCTTCTCCGAATTATTTGTTTATTTGTACTTTCTGCTCGGGCAATTCTTCATACGTAGAACTCATTAGAAGATGATAAAACTGATACTCGCCTTGAGCAGTCGTGCGAGGGAGATCGGATGTAGCCAATGAAAAGAGAAAAATGCGTCGGGAATATATCGAACTGAATTAACCTCTTAGAACTCACAGCTGTTGCGCTAAAGTAAACATAGCTATAGAGAACGTCTCGTTTCGCTGGCCGCAAGTAATCAAAGACGATTGGAGAAGAGACGGCCAACCGTGATCCCATCAACATTGAAATTCCTAATTTCTCATAGTCAGTAAAGTGTCTCGTATAACTCATATTAAATATCATTTAGCCCATAAATTATGTTTTTGTCATAATCGTTGGAAATAAAGAGGGGAAATCGTTTTTTTCTTCTCTCTCTCTTCCTCTGTTACTTTTGCTCGCTCAGGGCAATACAAGTTCAATGTCGTGAACCCACGCGATAGTTGAACGACCGACGTCTCGTACGAGACTTATCGTGTATCTGTATACTCGTGGGTCTCTCCCTCTCTTCGTTCTCCTTTGCCTTGTCCCGAGAAAAGTTGATCATCCATGAAAGACGTCGGTTAATAATAAGCTACATGGCTCTGAGCGATATCCATCGGAACGGAAAACCGCCGCGCCTCGCCAAGAGGAATACACACGATATTATAAAAAGGTGCAAATTGAAAATTTTATAATACGCTTCCTCTTAGCATTTTATCAAACACAAAGATCCCTCCGTGTGAGAGTCATTTTTTCATACTTACGATTCTGCTTAAATATACATTTTTCCCTCCAAACGGTTTTACGAACCACAATAAAGCGTGACCGTTTTTCAAAACATATAATTGCAGTATCATTTTTTCGACCAACGTTCTCTGTTTGACCTTGCAGTTTTCTATGCCAGGGCAACGAAATGATTTCGAACTCGGGAAAATGGATTTATCGAAATTTGAAATCGTCTCTTCATTTTATTGCAAACAAGACATGTCTGCGGTAGTTCGAATTGCCGCTGTCAGGAGGCGCTGAACGTGCAAACGTTTATTTGGAGAAATGTTTTTGCGAACAGGAAGGAGAAATTGTTGACTTTCGGATCCGATAACGGCGGTCGTGAGACTCCGTTTTTCCATTTTTCAATGTTTTTTCATCTTTTTGAAAAACAATAATAGGAATTATAGTTTTCTCGCGGCGTTTCTATGGGAAAATATTTAACGATTACGCAGAAAATGCGGCGGGAACAAAATCCAAACGGAGTAACGTTGATGCTCGTATATGTTACGCAGTGGAGTTTCAAAGTCATTGGTTTAGTGAGCTCCGTGGTCTCGATGAGCTACATAAACTGATGAAAGTAGGTTACAGGCTGAGAGTCGTGAAAGAAAGGTAGTGAGACTCAAATGGAAAACGGAAATTTCCTCCGTTCTCGAGATACGAAAAAAAGAAGTATTCCACACGCACACATACGTGCACATGCACAATATGCAGATCGAGCGTAGAACAGACATAGACGAACAAAAGTAGTGAGAAAGACAGTTACGGTGATATGGGCAAGTTGTTGCCTAGACACGAGTTAAGGACTCTCTTGCATAAAATTACTAAAGAAACTGCTAGCCTTGGTTAATAATGCTTAACCACGTTTCTCGGCCGAGTTTTCATTCCACCAATGGGGAGTTTCCCTGTCGAGTGCGCTGTGCATAGGTCCTCGTAAACTCTTTCGTAGTTTTTGCGAAGAACGCGTCGACCATGTCACGGGTTGGCCGGCGTAGTTGGATAAAACGTTTGCGTATTTGACGTTCAACTCGCGAAACAAATATTTTGTTTCGATTCGTGCAGCATTTTTCTGGATTCATCGTTTCATTATCGAGGAATCGCAAATAGAAAAACACTAATAGAAGAATCTCTCGGTGCGACTCGGAACGTTTTCTCTCAAGGTGACAGAGTGATCGCGGGATCTTTACACGCCCCTCGTATTTTGTAATCACGTCTGAGGATATAGATATTTCCGTATATCGACCGAACTACATTCTTTATCGTGCGCGAGCGGTCAAAATTCATGGCAATAAAAAATTCGACTCGATTTTTATCTGAAAAATCGATCACGCGCGAAAATTTTGCAGGTTATGTTTACATCGCGCGGCCGACTGAACGAGACCGAAAATTTTCGACCGGAAAGCGAAGAAACTTATTGGATGACCGTGAATTTAAAAAAAATCTTTTCAACCAACCTTTCTCTATTGGATGTGCTAGGATAAGAGAAACGTAATTGAAAGAGTCGAAAAATTTACGCAGTTTTTCGATAACACGATCATTGGTATTCATGATGGCGCCTCTCGGTCATGTAGGACAAAAGGAATGGCTATTTCCGTTGGTGGTAGTTAAGATAAAAAGGAAGTCTATCCGCTCAGCGTGAATTCTCGAAGCGTTCGAGTCCCCAAGGCCGTATGTGCGCAGGTACGCGGAGCTTCTCCGTACCGGAAATTGGAAACGACGACTCCTCTATTAATGTCATTCTTCGTATCGTGGAAAAATCCTTGACTTGCCCTTTGACAATGGAGCATCAAAATATGACACG
This sequence comes from Campopleginae sp. 14b, assembly GCA_030522525.1. Classification (NCBI taxonomy): domain Eukaryota; kingdom Metazoa; phylum Arthropoda; class Insecta; order Hymenoptera; family Ichneumonidae; species Campopleginae sp. 14b. Next base: position 3,435 of record JAPYYS010000233.1, read on the forward strand.
CTTTGTCGATTTTTTCGACCCACCGATCGACATTTAATGAAGAAATCGTGTGATCGAGGCTGACAACGATATTCTGAATAAATTTGTTCTTCAGTAAACGTTATTCTTATTCATTTCCCTTTAATTATCTCATTCGCGTTATTATCGTTGATAAGCAAATCGATCCGAGTTAATCGATGCGCATCGAAGAAAATTAACGATAATTATTGTCCCGTAAAAACTGTTAATCTCTTGCCCGATTGGAAGTTATGCGCGAATTCGACAGAAATTATCGAGTTATTCCTGCAGAGCAACGGTAAAATAAAGTCGCGCCCGTTAACGACAGCTTGTTGTGACCGCATTTATAGCGTGTATTCCCCGCTCTCTTTCTCTCCCTCTCTCTCTCTCTCTCTTACGAATTCCCTTGCGATCATCGCGAGTGAGATTCCTGATGCTCGAGAATCTCCAAGTCATCATCTTTCTCTCAGTCGCAAACTCGTTGTTTTCTCGTCTTCATATGGCAGATAGATAGTTCGTTCATTGGACGAAGGCACTCCGAAGAGCACGGCGAGAAAAGAAGCGAGGGAAACGAAATGAAATGCTTGAATGAAATGCGTACAGCCGATCCAGTTGTCGTCGCGCGTGCGCGAGCGCGATCTCGGTAGGTTGACTTTGAGGCCTCAAAAAAGAGGTTATAAAGGGTGCTGGTGAATGGGACTGCGAGCTCCGAGTTTTTTGCTTTAAGCCATTTACTCTGTGCCAAGCCGAGTTCCGCGTGGTGATGGAACTCGTCGAAGAAATTCAGGAAGCGAGCGTAAGAGAGAAAAATAAAATGCGGCATGTAAGAATGAGATTAAAAGAAACAACAAAAAGCACACACGGCCGTCGCGAGTGAGCGAGACGGGAGACGTAGAAAAAGACAGCAGAAAGCGCATAAGAAAGATTTGGCAACGAGAAGTGCGAAAGAAGGACAAAAGAACCAAAAATCGCAGACGGAAAGACAAAGAGAGAGGGACAGAGAGAGAGAGAGAGAGAGAGAGAGAGAGAGAGAGAGAGAGAGAGAGAGAGAGAGAGAGAGAGAGAGAGAGAGAGAGAGAGAGAGAGAGAGAGAGAGAGAGGGGGAGAGAGAGAGAGAGAGAGAGAGAGAGAGAGAGAGAGAGAGAGAGAGAGAACAAATAACAAAATAAACGCGATAAGTAGTGGGACGTAGACGCCCGGCGTCTCGTGTCTCATCGAGCAGCGTATGTGACGTTTGTGTAGAGACGGTGGAAGAATCTACGAACGAAAAAACTACAGAGCCCTCGACTCCTCAGTACATTTTTTATTTCAATTCTCATATATGCACCCCGTTTCGTTCAACATCCGTTATTAAGTATTCCCAGTAAGCTCCGGACAGTGTTCGTCGCTGAATGCAAAATGTTCACATTTTTAATGGTCTCAATTTTGACTCATTCGTTCCCTCAATACAATTGCCTCCACGCCGCACGTTCGAGTTCACTTTTTCGAGCAATTACTTTCCATTGTTGAGCGTACGGGACGAAACTTCGATGGAACTAAAATCGATTTTTACTCCGAACAGTCATACGCACGCTCTTACTCTGTCTCTCTCACTCTCTTTAGGCTGATGTAAAAGAAAAGAAAAAGTTCATGAATTTCTGAAAAAAAAAACATTCATTCTCTAAATTGTTAATTTTTTTTTATTCCTTACTCAGACCATCAATTTTTTGAAAAATCATCTCAGAGAGCATTGATAATCAAAATTTAAAAAAAAATACCCGGATTATAATTTCTGATTTTTCTCTTACAACCCGAAATCCCGGGCCTTCAATAAATTTTCACTTCACAATCCGGATCATTGAAAATTTCATGGGTGCCTCCTTCTTTGCAGTATCACATGTAAGGTGCGCGATCAGTCGCTACCTCGCTGCTGTAAGAGCGAAAGAGAGATAGCTGCAATTTTCAAAATTGAATATTTTCGACACGGTTCGATCAATAAAAACAATCCTCTGTCGGGGCGTTTTTGCCATCACCCTGCGTACACTGACAAAGCTTTTTTCCGATTAGTCAAACGACAGCAGAGAATTTTTACTTAACAAATTCGAGGTGAGGTTCGGTGACTATGTCAAGAAGAACAACGTATTTGAGAACGCTAGAACAACGAGTAAAAATATTTTACGATCTCTCTTGCCGTAACACCAGCAGGACCGAATCCGCATCGCACTCGGAGATATAGAGTGTTGCCTACGTTTGGTTTTTCCATGTGGCGGTTGCCCCCACCCTAGACCGACCGAACGATATCATGTTCGAGATTACGAAAATGCAGATTTTAGTGTATTGTGAAAAGTGACTTTTCTCCCGAATAATTGTATGCCTGTCGCGATGTTACTGATAGAATGACAAAACCGAATTACAAGCAAAACAATACACATATATCCACGTCTAAATATTTCACCGCGAATGATAGTGAGGGAGGCTTTTCATCGTTCCGATAAACCGATCAGAGTCATATCTGCTGGCTCCATAAGTTTACCATTGATCCGCCAGAGTGCGCGTAGGGCGCTCCACAATTTTTCAAGTTCAAGATCATTTGGAGGTCACGCGAGTGACTTTAGTGGCAAAGTTGATGGATATCGTACTATCGGACGATCTCTTACAGTTTAATACTTATGCATAAATACAGACACACATACACATACATTTATGGAGTGTATAGGAGAGTCATGGGATCCGATGGAAATAACAGTCGGGGAGTGAGAAGCAAGTATAAGTAATAGCCTGAGAGAATCGTACACGTTTTGGTTTCACCGTGAGTTCCCTCGCTATTCTCGGTCTCTATTCCTCTTAGCGTGTGTGTCATTATTGTGATTATTATGATATGTATAAGTATACAGAGGCTGAACGAAGTGGGGACTCAAAGGGCGGATATGCACACTGTAATTAACGATTTGCAATGTAAATCACGAAATTTCTTCTCACTCACAAATCCTACAATCATCGCGATAAAAAAAGAGAGAGGGAGCATTCCTACAGACAGCTGGCGCGCTGATATTGGTCGCGAAGCTTTTATGTAGCCACGACAACCTTTTAGGTTATGCTTTTACATACGTATGACAATAACGCTTAAGATTTACGTGCGAATGTTTCAAGATACCCCGGCGTTTAGTACGAGACTCATGTATATTTATATCCGTAGATATGTTGTGTACGTAAATCGTTTTATGTTCGCAACGTCTATGCTTCGACAATTTCTCCAAGTTTCTTTTTTCTCACGAAGCATTGTAATCAACTCGCGTTCACACTTTCACGATTCATCACACTTTTGGGCTGGATTCTACTTTGTAGGAGAAGTTTTCAAGATTCTTTCGGTTTTTTGTAGAAAATTGTTGCATCCAACTCTGACAAGTTTCCCAATTCAACGCCTCAATATTACTTCGGAGCAACGGATCTCGGTCGACAAAATACGAAAGATAATCGCGATCGATCGTATTTTAGTGAATTAAATTTGAAGAAAATCGGCTTCGTAATCGTTTTTCAAATCTAATTCGATTATTAATCGCATGGATGAGAACGAGGAGCACTGCGAGTTTGCATCCAACCCGGAAAAATCTTCGTGATGGTTCGTGAGGCTCGAGTGAAGACGACAACCTGCTCGCTCAGTCTGCCACCTGTCGGCCCGTTATAAAGTCTCGAAAGCATGTTCCGGCGCTCTGGTCTCCTTCGCCTCGAATTTTATGTTGGCTTACGGCGGCGAACGAGACGACGACTCGTGTCGCGGACACCGATTACGAGGAAGACGCCGGAGTAAGACGGACGTAGAAGCTACCATCCGGCCTGTCACCCTCGACCATTCATTTTTACGTATAAACGTCGACCATTTAAGTGCGCAAATATGTATGTATATAAATTGATGATGTACAGCATTGAGAGACTTTCAGGTTATACATTCTTCAAGATATATCATGCCGTGTTGGCTACGCGCCAAGGGTGTAACTAACATCTTGGCATCTCTAAGTTCCTACATCGTTTTTTTCAGTTTTATTGCCTTTTCATACATAGTTTCTCTTCAGGAATGTCTGTCTTCGTGAAAAGACACATTAACGGTATTTTTCGAATAGACACATTTTTGTGGCCCTCTGCATTCGAAATTACGCATCCAGATGATTGTCACAATGTATTATAGGTTACGTTTTCCTCCCCTCGAGAGTTCCATTGACATGGAAATTTGGAAAATATCTTATTCACCCGAAAAGAACGATTAAGCAATTTTTCAGAATGGTTATGAAAATATAATGAAATTCGAAGAAACGCGAGCCATTGAGAACACGGACGTCACAGTTTGCAGAATCGAAATAACGCAGCGAAATTCCTTTGTTTTTCTTTTCAATAGTCTTTCGTTTCGTCATGCAGCGTTCGACGGCGACTTCGAAGAACCTCTGTTTTCGTAACGGCAGCGACTCCGCAACAGATTTATAAAAATTCATGCTCGCTACCCCGAAACCCGAAACGATCGATATTTCGTGAAGCCAAGAGAATGGGTATTCAAAAAATTTTGTTTTTAAGTTGGAAAATTTCGATTTACCAAAAAATTGATCCGTTTTCGCAAAAACATTTCGAAAAGCATTTTCAAGCCCCGCTGATCAGAAAAAAAATTTGAAAAATCGAAAAACTTCTCTTTTTATTGTTCATTAATCTGCCTCGTAATCCACGTATAATTATCCGATTACGTCATTATTCCCTTCTTTTTCCATTGCGACCCATCACTCCCAAAGAATCATAAAAAAATATCTCATTACATCCTCCGTTAGTCGAGACTCCTTAATTAACTCCATTTTCGTTGCCCTATTCGGTTACGGTAATTAGTCATAGGGGCTACACAACTTACAGACTTTGGATGAATCAGAAGCCCGTGTGACTCTTGACAGCGACGTAATGTATGCATATATCACCGATACGTTTCGCTCACCTCCAAATTCCGAAAGAAATATTTTTCCAGACGGTTCGAACGATCTGAAAAAGTTCGAGTTGGCTCACACGGACTCGCGACAAAAATGGGTTCTCCCTTTTTTGTTTTATTTCATTTTTTCTCAAGGTCCTCGTCCTCATTGAAATATTTTGCGAAAATAGAGTTCCTGGAGATTTTCGCTAATCCCTGGGGCACATCGGTTAAGCGGAAAAACAACATGGCGTTAAGTACGATTCGGGCATGCGCGTGAACGATGAAAAAAACAATCCATCATAAAGTTTTCGGGGCCATGCATCTTTCTTTATTGCCCGAGAGTTCGAGGTGGTCAAATTACATCAGGAACTTCACAGCTTTTCGCTTTTATCATTAGCGTCTGCTATTTCCGTAATGGGACGAGAAAAGTAAATCAACAGCGAGTAACATAAGCGCGCTTGGAAAAAATATCACAAAAAAACGCAATTTTTGGATACTAACAACGCGACAAGGCTCGTGCCGCCTTTCCTCTCGATACTCACCGTCGATTCGCTACCGCCTTCTAATAAAAAAATGTAAACATAGCTTCGTAAAGATTATTCTTGCTTCACGAAACCGTGAGTCGGATGAGTCACGAGAGTCACACGAACAAATATCTACAACACTTTTTCCCAAGAGTTTTACGAACGATATTTCACCTTGATCGAGCCACAGCTGCCACTTTGTGATTATTACGTTTTTCTCCTTAAAGTCACGATCACACACACACGTTCGTATTGATTTTTACTCGAAATATATCGTTTGGGAAGAATTTCTAATGTTCACAACTGCTATCAAAAACGTTACCATGTCTTGTTTGTTTTCGATGTTATCTATAGCGCTCTCTAGTGTTCCGATTCGTAGTTGAAACGACGTGTTACGAAATTCAACTGTCAGTTCGATTTATAGCGTTTGACAAGCTGCCAGATTCCATCGATAACCTTGAAAACTACATGACAACAATTGAGTTACGATTTCGTGATCCTCGAAGGCTGAAATTCCGACGTGCAGAAAAATGATTTTTTCTGGATAATCAGTTCATCGAAAAATCGTTATTTCTGGTTTATTTTTCAAAAGTTTTCTTGTCCGACGTTAAAGTTCTTAAGGAGCATGTCGTTTTGCATCACGCAGTCGTAATCCATCACTTTTATAAATTTTCACTCGCAATAATGTGAACTGCAAACGCGTTCATTTTTCTTCGTATATTTTTCATTCCGAACGCCATGTAAAGCATCTCACGCGTATGTGGAATCAGTCCGTCTCTCAAACATCGAAAAGAACATAATTCAGCAAAATTCTCGAGTCAACGTCAGCTTTTTATTAAGTATATTGTTTTGACTCGTGTCGAATTCTTCTTCATCGTGCGTCTCCGTTGGCTGAACAATTGCTTCTTAGCTCGAGTACTTATCAGTTATTTTTTGTTGTGGTGCCGAGAACCGACGATAAGGCACGTGTGAACGATATAATTGATGGAGACCTCCATTTTTTTTATTCAGTCATGTGTTTCTCCAATCAGCTTTGAGGATAAGTGAAAGTTTGAAAAAAACTCCATATTCCGAAGAATCGAAACTCGATCGCGCGATCATAACCTAATACGGACATTTTGCTGCTCCGATACCCCTTCCACTGCAGAGTGTGAAGTATCCAAGAAATTTCATTTATTGCTCATCAGCTTCGTGAAGAACCGATTAATCGAAATCGCATGACATCGCTGTTTCGTAATATTTTTTTTTTCCAATTATTACAAAATCAAGTTATGATAAATAATAAATATGTGCGTGCATTTGGAAATCGGTCGAAGAAATGTTCCTGTAGCCGTAAAAAAAATTTGAAATATTGCACAAGGAGGAATGAACAATTATTTTACAGGGAATACCAATAAAATTCAAACCTCATAGGGACCTCGAATAGAAAAAAGTGACGAACTGAGTGTCTGAATAATTGTGTTAATTTTAGTCATCAGGTGATTTGGACGTATTTTCAAAAATAAATTAAATTTTTTAATGGCACGTGGAAAAATGGCTGCGAATTTCTTTTCACAATTATTGTTGTTAACAAATGGTATCCCATATAAAATAACGAAGGAGGAGCCCCATAAAAACGCCATAAACAAAAAATATGAAAATCTCTTGTTATACTTTTTTGTTGTTACGTGTGTTATGTGTGTTGTGGATTTTTTGAAAATTCTTAAGCATCAAAATTCAGAATCGACACGAGAAAATTGCAATTTTTAAACTCGAAGTGAATTTTACGGAAAAGATCGTGGAAAAAATTCAACAAAGGTCATGGAAAAATGCAGTGATATGAAAAAATGTGAAAATAACGTGAAGGGCTTGAGAGACGGACGAAATTTTTTGTTTTGATTGCACATTCGTTGTATCAGCCTGGATGGGCGAAATGCAAGCGGGAATGGGGTTCCGGGAAACGTGGGGGCTTCCAGCTCGAGAGGGATCGATGGGAGACGTCCGCATAGGAGTCTGCACCACGCCCAAGTTGGGGGTGCTTATGGCCCACCACCATGACTCACCCCATGCTTAGTGCCTGCGCTATGCCGTCCAACATATGTAGATGACAAATATATGTATATACGATGCTAGAGGGAACCCCCATGGCGAGAGTCGAGCTTGGCAACACCAGACTCGGCAACACGAGGGGCGTGGGGTAATCCGGGTCAGGCAAGTAAAAATTCTGGAATTGCTGAGAAAAGGTGAAAAAATACGAATCACGAGTTCGTTGTTAAATATATTTTATTATCTCAGGAACAAAAATATTTCCTGCCGAGTGGCGGATTTTTTTTCGAAATTTCGGAAAAGTTTTGATTTTTCATATTTTTTCTATAATTTGCGTGCACAACAAAGAGAATTTGTCGAAAATTTCACGCGAGTAATTATTCATTGCGCACGGATCTCAATCCCTTTCGTAACGCACGATTTTCAAGTTTTTTTTACATATATAAATTACATTTCTGTTTAGATTGATTGAACGGTTGACCCGGATTACCCCTCGGTGTCCGTATGCCCTATGAACAACGGGTGAGAAAGCGATGGCATAAAACGATGTACATCGTGAGGGTGCGGACCACTAAGTCGTCCCATGCTTACTCTCACAACAATAATAATGATCGTGAGTGAGGCTTTCTATGTCGACTGACCCTCTTTTCGGGCTTTTCACTTTGCTTTTCGATTCGAGATTTAATTTTGATGCTCTTACCACGCGAAAGTTCGGCTCGGCTTCTTTTTTGGCTTGAATCACGACTTTTTGCTCATTGAAATTGTCACCGAATCGAAAGCGACGCGGGCAGAATCAGCAAGAATTACCTTAAGAATCAGCAGAATTAATCGTAAGCCCACGTTTTTGTAAAACGGCGAATTGATCGGAGAAAAAGAAAAAAATTGGAAAAAAAAGTTATTTTGCATCGATTGCCCTGTATATAGATTTTTATACTTATAGGTTATGCCATCTGTCACGTGACTAGGCCGAACGTAACGACCTAGGCCAATTTCGGGTCTAGCAACATAATCAATTCGAAAAATCTTGTCATTCGTTTTTGTCCCTCGTCGGCGTGTGTCTCTACAACTCGATTTATGCTTCACGAGCTCTTCGTCATCGTTACTGAGTGCAACGCGTGTCGTGTGCTCCTCTGAAACATCAGCGTACATGCGATCTCGTTGCCGAGCCAGAGTCACACGCCCCTCTTTGCTGACGTGTTCGACTTCCGGTTTCGTTGATTCGTTGACTCTTATTATTTGTTACTGCTGCGCGCCTGGATCGAAATTTAGCTTTTGCCATTTCATGGAGACGTGAGTAGAATCTTTGTTTTTTTATTTTCTTTCATTTAGTCAAGGTCAAATGATAAACCGAATGGATTAATCGCCGCGAGGGTTCCGCAAAACGAGAATTAACTTCGTCGAGGACTGCGAGAACAAAATTTCTAATGTTTGTCGGACAATACGATGCTATTTTTGACGACGATAAAAAATCGTGGAGACAGAAATATTACGGGTTAGAAAATTGCCTGTTTTCACGACTTTTTATTTTATTTTTTTTTAATTTTAACGAGCGATAAGCCAATCCATCGCTGCGCATCAAGGTCAGCAAAGAAAGTTTTTCGCTCGATGTATTAGGACTTCGTTTTTGTTGTCTGGATTGCTTGGGCGTTTCACCGATATGGCTGTTTTCCAAAAGTCTTAATTGCTTCGGTAACTTCGTGAAGCATACGCAGAGAAATTCACTCGCAGCTAATTGACGAAACTTGCCACAAATTCGTTTGACTGATCGAAATCATAACGTTGCATGACTCAATTTAATAGAATCGCAACTACAACGTACGATTCAGAATTGGGCGAAAGTGGCGCCATCTCTTTGAAGGACATGACTACGAAATTGTCACAGAAGTGAAAAAGTACCTCAATATCTCAATCCTGCCATGGAGATTGACTCTTGATGGGAACACGAGATTCATATGAACCTAAAATTAAGCATTGTACCTCATAATTTATTAACACACAGTGTACGCAACGGAATAACAAAAGATTGGAGAATCGTATTCCCCGGCTCTTCTGTAGGGCGTAGCCCGAAAGAATACTAAACTGGGCGTTCACTTCCTGCCCAATGCTTGGGCATATCGCGGACTCGGAGGAAATAAAACGAGAAAAAAAATGAGTCTCGGTTCATCCTGTTCTTTTGCCAGATGCTTGAGTATTTAATAAGCGATAAAAAAAAACTCGCTAAGATTAAAGCTACGAGAATGACTGCATTGTCAAGAACATACAGTCTTGACAGAAATTACGTTCCGAATTAAAAAAAAAACTATACCCTCATTAAATGGACTGGGAAAGAGGAAAACTAATCGAGACTGAAAACAAAATAATTAAAAAAAAAAACATCAACTGTCACATTAAAAGTCGAATAAATTTTTTGAACACTTGTGCGGCCACAACTCATGGAGTTCGTGAATTCGACCGTTGCCTGAAACTTTTCACCCTCTGCCAAGCATCGGACTATTTGACACAATTTTCTTATTTTTACCGAACAGCTTCTTCCGGTTCATTTGATCGATGTCTGTCGGTAAGTACACGGCCCTTTTGAATTAACGTAACTGGAGCGTCGCTGTTTATAGTGTCACGTAGGGTGCGTACTCGTTACATCTACGCTATCCAACAGTGTATATGTGTGTATATACTGTTGATATGAATACAGTTAAACGCTTGATAATAAGGCGTATAATAGCTTGTTTAGCGATAGAGAGCATCTGCACACCCACGTTCTCGTTTCGTTGGCAAGGACTGAAAGAAAAAACGAAATGGCATCCATGCCACGCTCAAGTAGCCAGCCGGTTAGAATATATACGTTCGCGATAGAAAAAAAAACGTAAAAGAGTAGGTGCGGGATAGCACCGAATATGGTGTGGTGTCGTTTCGCGTTCCAGACACTTGGTAACGTTCGAGGTCCAGCCTTTTAAGGCTTATCAACGAGTGTAAACATAGACATATATCTTTCCGTGTTTATTGGCACGTCGAGTGACGAGCCAAGGAACAAAGATGCATTAATATGTTTTATTATTTCGCCCACTTCGATCGTCATTGAGCTTCGAAGAGATTTCCCTCAACAATGCAAATGCCCAACACTTCCCTGATCATTATCGACCGGGCATCTATAATAAACCTTCGTTTCTCGGCATGGACAACTGTTTGATATATTTCTTGCACCACGAGAACGAGGCTCATGAGAAAACACGAATCTTTAGCTGCGGAATTTTCAAGTTTTCCGATTTTTATATGTCCAGAGTTGGAATGATTTTTGGGTTACAGAGATTTTTGGAGTTTCGGCTGTGCATCGAAGGACCGTGTGCGGTTCCCGAAGGGCAAGCGCATGCGCGTACATCCCTCGGTCTCGCTCGTTACGTCGATGGGGCTGCCTCTTTTGGCGACTGTGCATAACCTAATATAGACGATGTGTGAGAATCGCGACTTTGCGAATGCGTGTCAGGGGCTCAGATATGTGTACATATATATTCCACTACGTCCGGCGATCTTCGTAGGATAATGTCACCAATTTTCTATTTGTCATATTTCATTTATTTATGTATATATCTGAAGGCAACTGGGAACGTTGATTTTTATTGAATGAAAATATGATTCATTCGGGTTTCTCGTAACGTGGTGTGTAAGTCAAGTGGTGATTCAACGGAAACAGGAAAATGTTGAGGAACTCCAAAACCGCACGTCCCGGAAATTCACGCCGTATGGAAAACAAAAAAACTGATCTCGATAACAAAACGTTTGATCCACTCGAATTAATAATAAACTTATGCACCTCATGTTTTTTTTCTCTATTCAATCGACCACATGATCGTATGATGACATCCGACTAAATATTATTATACGTATACAATGGAAGAAAAAAAAGGACTCTCAAACGCGCTGTACAATTTATTAAATCACAGTGTAAATTTAAATCGATCGGCTCGTTAGCGAATTTCCTTGGCTCGTGCGATGAATGAACCAAACTGCTCGAACCTTACACACGCTTGTGAGTCATCGGGAATGACTCCTCCGCGTATTCCACGACCATTACTTAGAATCTACTCACATACATCTGTATCGATATGTATGGGGCGTCCCGGCCCATTCTCCGAGATCGTCATGACAATCGTTATTTTTTTTTCTTCTCATTCAATGTCAGTCAATTAATATTCTCAACACCATAAGCAATAGTGAATTCTATCGAGTCCAAATGTGAAATGCGTCTGGCAACATTTTAATAATCGTTTAAATAAAAAAAATTATGCACTTGGAAATTTTTTCGATCAATGAAAAGAATAAAATCGCATCGGGTTTGGCTCATAAGTCATTCAACATATGACGACCCAAACGAATTCATCTCTCACATGGTCGCTGGACCGCGTATAACCAACAATAGTCGGCCAAATTTTGGTCAAACACGACGCGCATAAGATTATGTGCGTTTCTTTCCATGGCGGAGAAGTACAGTCAAACTTGAATGTCAATTCGCAACTGATCTACCTCCGTAAATGATCGACGAAACTTATTCGTACGTTGTAGAGCTGACTGCTGACCGATGTGGAAACTCCTTTAGTACAAATTCTCTCCGCTCGAGCCTTCGCGTAGTTGTCCTCATGGCAGTTTTACACGCGAGGAATTTACACACAGATGAATCACTGCGTCGAGAGCATCAATGTGATCTCTCGTCGTCATGTTTTCTCTTCGTTCAGAACACCGATCACAATGTTTCCTATCCGCGTGCAGGAAAGTATGGTACACATTACAATGCCTACGATATCTACCAAGTATAAACTGACGCATGATTCACAATTCGTATCGAATTGTGAATCACGAAATATACTGTTACGAATCTAGAGTTACGGTTTGGTTGGCCATGCCATTATAAAATCGCGCATTATACGTCCGAGACGAATCGAACTGACCGAACGGAAAGAGAATAAATGATTTTCAGAAATGAAAATCCATTATTTTGTGAATCGACAAAATGCTCCGATTTGCGTGAATCGACTCATGGTAAAAAGGGAGCATTTCTCTATGAACATTTTTCTTCTCCCAATTCTACTGACCGCGGTAAATTACAACTTACAGTATCGAACACTTTTATTGACAGAAAAGGTTTCTTTCTATTTTACTTTTTGTCAACAAGTCTCAGCCTTCGAGAGAGAGAAAGACAGACAGAGAAAGTTGATGTGGGCTTATCGCCCCATTGTTTCCTCTGCAGCAATCGTTCTCGTCGAGGTCGCTGATCTTGCGCCATAAAATCAAGGAAGATTTTTCCTAGGAATAAAAAATACACTTATTTCTTTTTTTGCCGACGAAAAACGGTGGTGGCGAGTTATTTTTAATTTATCACCACTCTGGACATGTATTGGTTAGAAATTTATCATTAACGCCCTCTGAATCGTGCATCTTTAGTGTACGAACCAACACGATCTTTCTCGTTTGGAATAGTTGCATTTAATTTGCAGTTTGTAAATATTACTCCAATACTGTATCCAAGACGTTTGCGATTTCTTTTCGTATGTTTTACAAGTGCCGGCTTCGTTTTTTTATTCGCCGAGGCTTTTGATTTATTCCCGTGAATCAGAAGGGAAAAGAGAGATTTTCTGATAAAGAATAACATTTTTTTGTTGTTTTTGTTAAAAAAGAAATTAACAAGAAAATGGGTTAGAACATTTTTGAAATCACTCGAAAGCATTTTATAACAGAGGTTTTGGTGATCGAGCGCCATCTGTCCGCCACCATAAACATTCGAAACTAATGGACGGTTTCACGAAATGCTTTGGAAAGTGATACCAAGGGACGATACATGGATACGAATAACAGGAAACATGAAATCTCTTTTATTTGGAGATACCCACCAAAACTGTAGTCGAATCGGATAAATTCGAGAATTTCGATTCCAAGTGAGCCGACCGTTGGCTCAGTCGACCAAAGACGAAAATAGTTGAAATATGGGAACGTGACGAATGGGATAATCAAAGGTAATCTTGGTCGACGTGAGGTGGACGCTGAATAAAGATTTACCAATCATCAGTCAATAATTTTTTAGTGTTAACCTCTCTTGCTATTTTGAGGTACTCGTGCGATTTTTATGTGACAACTTTTTCATAATTTTTGACGCCGCAGGCGGTCGTTTGGTATCACTCGCCCATAATAAAAATGCCCGATAATTGCGGCGTTCTTCCAAATAAATAGTTATCAACCGAAGTTGCTACGAAAAGTCTGCAAGAGGAGATGCTTACAATCGATGCAATAACTTTCCGTTGTCGGAAACAATGCGAATTGCAGTCTCTCTTTCGAGCGAACATTTACAACGAGAAGAGAATCAATCGGCTGTTGGAAAAAGCAGTCAGCGCAGAGAGACTTGGTTTTTATTATATATCTATTTAAATACTGGATTTTTTTTTTTAGAGCCTTTCATTTTTTTCACAGCCTTTTTCCGTATAAAATCTTCGTCGTTCCGTAGTTTAGACTAGTTCCATCTAGTCTTATGAGGCGCTACTTCTGCTAAATAGCTCGCCATTTTGGGCTGTGCATAGCATGCTAAAAACAATTTCGGAACGCAATGGGAGCAGTACTGTCAGTATCTTACAGGTTTTTTCGGAATAGGGCCTACATCTCGTCTCTCGCAAACTCTTTTTCTCTTTCACTTTATTATTTTAATATTACCTCCGAATAATCGGCTGGGTCTGGTAGTGCACTTAACCTCCAAATACGAAAGCGGTTGTTACAGAAAAATTTTATGTTATATGTTCATTTGATAATACGATTCGAGATGAGAGAAATTATTTCGGCCATCAGCTGTTCGCAGAACCTAGAAAGATGTTTTTACATTTCTCAATCGACTTTCCGATTACCGGAAGTCGCAAATAATCGATACGTGACCACCAATTAACGCTACATGAATTAATCATTTATCTTATTTTCGTCTCGAAAAATTAACAAATCTAGGCTGTCTCCGCGCCCGTACTTTCGATTATTCCATTATGAAAAATTACCAACTATCGAGTACTTTGTTTTCGCGACCAATGACCACCAGACGACTACCTATCGGTAGAAAATGATAAAAACGTGAAAATTCAGAAGCCGCACAGCTGGGTTTATCATTGCCTTCCGCGTTGCACACGCACGACCGTGTGTCAAAGCTATTTAGTTGATTCAGTGAGTAGTGAGTACTGGTAGACTCATCACAGCACAAGCTTTACTACAAAAGGCTCTGGCTCTGGTTATCGTGTGGAATAAATAATAATTTATTTCTCCATCGCGCAAGGCGTGACGGGGGCCAAAAAAAACGACCAAAAACTATTGAAAGTAAACTTATAGATTTCGTGAGTAAGAGATACCGAAAAGGAGACGAATGGAAACGAGAATGCTGGAAATGATAAAGGACTGACGTCGTAAGCCCTCCAGGGCTTTGAAATCCACACAAATATGACACAAGCCAACAGGTCAGTATGCTTTGTTTACATTCGCTTAAAATGACATACTCACCGAAATAAAAATTTCTATGTTCGTCAAAATACAGCCCATGATTTTTTCCATCAAAGTTTAACTTTTCTAAACTCGTCTCGTATTTTTGGCATTTTTCTTTGCATCTTTCAATCGACCAAACCACGAATGTTCCATCATTCCCTAATGTCAGGCCATTTTCGAAAGTCAAAACAAAAAACAGAAATGTTCTCATAAATATTTTACAGAGATATTCTTTACGAAAATATTTCGTTAGTGCTGATCAACATAACCAACTATTCGCTGCTAATTTCTACAAACTTTTCCTCTCAAAACAAGTTTATTCATTTGTAAAAAAAACTTCTTGTCCTAAATTTCCCGAATATCGACTCTTCAATCTTCAATATCAGAATGTCATTTTTTTTATTGTCATTGCAATCATTTTTGTTGCATCCATGATGGAAAAAAAATCATTCGGCTTGACTGAATTTTCTCATCTTCGATTGAGTCCCTTGGCATGTGTCAAAAACTTATTCCAAGTCATTTTAATGTCCCAGGAAGCGAGGCCGAAACCCGGATGAGGAGATCAGTGAGTTTACGCCATTGAGTAAAAGAATAAACAATTTGCACATCAATGGTTTGTCGGGACTGCGTGAGGTGACGTCGATTGCTGAGAATGGAGATGGAGAATGGAGGAACCAAACTTTCATGTCATCGCCGAACCATTCGGAGCCGTCGCAGGGTTCGTCGTCTTGCGACGGCTGCGCATCGGGCAGCAGTACGTTCAGTGCGGAGTACAGGCCGGACCTGGATGCCAATGACAATCCTTTCTACTATGAAAACAACAAGCTCCTATATTCTCTCTACGTCGAGAGGATGCAACGACATCCAAATTTCAGCGAGCTCCAATAATCGCGAACGTTTCCTCTGAGCCTGATGATTATCGTTCCTGAGCATTTATTTAGCTCCAGAAGCATTAGCGATTCGTTGTGCGATTAACAAATTCCTTCATGCCATGTCTTTTCGTTTTTTTATCTCATTCTCCTCTCACTGTGCGTTTTTTTGTTTAATGAAAATTTCTCTCACTGTTAATCTCGTATCATGCTCATATTATTTTGTACATAACAAACTTCGATCATAATCTGGCGAGCAACTTTTTCAGTTGCCCTGAAAGATAAAAAAATTAACATTATTATACTATCATTATTTATACATCTGAATAATTCAATCTGCATAAATCGTGAGCCAAGTTGTTCGTAACTGAACTCAGTGCGATAATATTTCCCACTCTCTTCCCACGTAAGAGAGAATTTATAATATATTTATCTACTTTTATTATTATTATTAGTATGTCGTTAAAATAAATTATAAATATTTTTCATTAATTATTATTATCGATACGACGTACTAGGGACTGTAACTGATTGTCCCATTGATTTTTGCCTTACAAAGATGTCATTCGAATAAAATGAAAACTAAGTATTGATTACGCAGTGATCTCTCTTTATTGAAACGTTTTTTATACATTGCTGAAAGATAAATTACATTGTTAATGCATTTTTGATGATTTTCTTGTCTTGCGTAGCTTTGATTGTACTCTTTTTTTTTAGATACAAAGATGGTGAGTAAGGAGGTTGGGGCTACACGCGATAATATGATAAGAATTTAATAAAATTTGGTGATAATATTATTTAGCATCAAATGCAATGACACAATTTTTTTTCTTCTATTTTTTGTTTACATAATTGAATAATGCGACTTCACAATATGCAAGGATATATCTGTATATATGTCTGGATCCTATGCTTATGCATGTAGTCTAATGTTCAATACTCGAAAACTATGTAGGAGAAGAACCTTTAAAAATTTGTTCATCCAAATTTAATACGGAACAGTTTGCTCACTAACTTTCAAGAAATTCTAATCCTTTAGAATTTTCCTATGCTTTCAACATGGCCACATTGTTGTGTGTAGCCATCCTCCAGTAGACTCAGGGGTGACGTGCAAAATTTCAAAGACAATCAAATTGAACATGTTCTTGGAATGTAAGATGATTCAATAAACTTCAGTTGCAAAATGGATTTTTAGGTCGTTGGCTCCTCGAAATGTTGAATTTTTATAGAATTTTTCAAAAGTTCCATGAGCCATTGAAGACACTGTTGGCAATGAGAATCGAAAATCACAAAATTGGAGACAAAGAATATGGCGTTTCACGGAGGAAACGTCAAAATTCATGTAAAATTAGTTTTTGGGATTTTTTGCAATTACCCAACAACGTTTGATAAAAATTTTGGTGGATCTTCAGAAATTTCGTTTATTGTACAGACGGTGACTTTTGCGGATTTGAATTGCCGCGGGTTAACTAGTTCGAGCGATGGCCGATGGAGCGTCACGTTCTGCTTATCGACGACTGAACTGTCGCCGTGGTTGGCCGGTGCAAGCGAGAGGTTTCAAAAATGGGATAGAAAACGAACGAAAGGAACAGATGTTTCTGGTCATTTCGATTTTTTCCAACGTCCCGTTACTCTGGCCCTGATCGTTCAATTTCTCTTAGGAATAATCGATTATACTCCGAAAAACGATCTCTCTCGATTCTTGAAAAATCTGTTGGGGTCTTGTTTGGTTTAACGATGATGTAAACATAATGAGAAAGAATCGCGCGCGTGCGCAATAATCGAGGATTGCAATATTGGGAAGGAAAAAGGATAAGGCGATGAAAAATCAAGGCGAATTTGATGCAGACATTTTTTATGGTTTCACTAACAAGTGGCACATGCTACAGTGAGGATTGATCTGAAAAGAAGAAAACATGTTATTCTCTAGGTGTCAAGAGAATGGTTGACCACTGAACTCGTAATTATTAACGCATTAACGGTTTTCAGTAGGATCGCGCTTCACGTCCTCGACATTGTTGAGTTTACCTCACGTCCTCTCATTCTCCGTGTCCACCTCGCTCTCATTCCCAAGTGCGGCGAATGGCCGGAAAGGAAACGAGTCGAGCGAGACGGTGAGAGAAAAAGAGAGAATACGATATTGCGAGAGAGCGAGAGAGAGAAAGACAGCAAACTCGAACTCCAGGTTACCCGAAGACGCGCGCGTGTGTAACGTGCCTGGTGGCCATGTACCGTTAGGTGAATTCATTCCCCGTTGTCGACGAGACCCGAGGAGTTGTTCGCCACAGTTCACGAGAGTCGTTACGCGAGAAGCGCGCTTTCCAAAACGCATTCCGAGACAACTGTCTTGACGATAAGTGACAAATTTTGAATAAAATTGAAAAATTGAGAAAAAAATGTAAACCGGCCGTAGAATATGGCTCAAGGTACGAATAAAATGCAAAAACTGCGCTTGTGATCGTCGGTTGATAAAGCAGCGGAGCATACTAAATCTTGTACATGCGGTTCAGAGCATAGTGCACTCGGGAAAACTGAAAACTTGTGGTGGTGGCGGCATCGAAAACGTAGAGAGAGGAAGTACCTCGCAGAGGAGACGCAGGCGTGACGAGGATCCCAGAAGAGCGTTAGCACCGCTAGGACAACGAGTTGAAGCGAGAAAAAAAAATTAAGGAACAACGGAGTGGGGGAAGCAACAGCGCCATTAGAGCCTCAGCGGCCGTGAAGCAAAGTACAAGAGCGCGATAGAGAAAAGCATATAAATGTTCCATGTTCCTACGTGTTCAAACTTTAAAAAAACGACGTACTTAACGAGCAAGAGAGAGAAAGAGAATCCAATCCACACATAGAGAAATGGGAAAGTAAGACATTCAGTCTTACCGAGTGCATAAAACGAGGCAACCAGCCCGTCACGGAAAACTTCCATATCAACAATTCCTAATTTGTTACATTCGTGACCGAAACAATTTATTTCATTGAATTTTCAATAAAATTACCCGGAAGATAAAATTAATTGTCTTGGAAAAAATATTTATCGAAAAAATAAATTTATTGAGTCTGTAAAAAATAATAATAAGACTGGAAAGAAAATAAGCGCGAAACGACTTGGTAGCTAGCTCCCTTAGGCTAGAAGCGCGTCGTCGTGAGTGCGAGCGGAACGTACGACTAGAAGCCCGAGTGAAAGAGAGACGCGAGGCGAGCAAATGAGACAGCGCTCTGGCGAAAGAGAGAGATACAACGCGGCGGCGGACACACGAGAGTTTGCGGCAGTAGTACGCGGACGGACGGAGTCCACAGTGCCACGGCAAAGTCTCCGTAAGTAGGACGTATACATAAAAGTTCCTCATGAATATTATTCTTTATGTGTTCTCTTCTCTTCTGTTTAATTGTTCTTGTTAATTAATAAGGCACATGACGCTCGAATAATTGAGAATAAATAGTAAGGGTGTTGAAGAAAATGTGTTTGGTGGTTTCCTTGCGTTGTTTTGAATAAATTTCGTACAAAAGTACGAACGGTTAGACAGTCGCACAAGTCGTCGTTGACGCCGCCGACGTCGCCGCTGTTCTATACTCGTTCGACAAGACAGTTAACCCGTGTACACTTGGCTATTCCGTGACAAGCCTTTGTGAAGCTCGGATCACGGATTGGAAAAAATAAACGAAAAATCAACTTTCACGATTCTTTGTCGTCGTATTGTATCTCACGAGTGTTCATCACCAGGTGTGTTTCGCGAGTGTGTACGTGTATTCTCGAATTTCTCCACGACTGTGTTTCTTTTTGTTGCTGTTTGCGGTTTGTTTAATGTTGTGGGAGCGGCGTCGTTTATCTGTTTTTTCGGTTCGAACGTTGTTACACGGCAGTTTGCAAAATTTACGATCCGCGGATTTGGAGTACTCGAGGAGACGAAAGAAAACGGCTGGCAATTCTGTGCGGGCGGTATCGTACGGAGAAAACGCGAAACACGTTGGTCACAGAGCAGAGAGCACCCACCCCAAGACACTAAAATCGTCGCGGGGCCCTCGACGTGCTGCTGGCTCCGGGTACAAACACGGGCGAGCTCGGGGGAGATCCCAACCGGGCTCTTTGGTGGGGTGGTTGGAGGTGCGGACAGTGGTTGAGGGTCTGGTGGGGTTGGAAATTGCGTGGTGGTGGGTGCCCCCGTGTTTCCGAGGTTTCTCTCTCTTTCTCTCTGAATCTCTCTCCTCGGTATTTTGCCTCGGCCCCTCTCCACTTCAGTCATCCTCTGCGTTCTCTCCTCTGCTTCGTGATGATTTTTTCGCCTTTTCGTCCTCCTGCGTGCTTTCGGGGGCTTTTTTTGCCTCTCCGCACCGGAGTCGTCGAGTGTCGGCTCGCAGCATTTTCCGTTCGCTCGTTCGAAACGTTCGGACATTTTTTTCGTGTACCTCTGAATGCGATTATCTTTTTGCTGCTCATTCTTTATTTCTTACCCCCAGGCATTAATGAGCGTCGTTTTCATATTCAATCGCGAAGACTTGTTCAATACGAACGAGGACGTTCTCAGGGACGCGTTCTGACTAATATTCCCTCCCAAAAAAGTGTTTGCAGTTATTAATTTTATGTACTTTCTCGGAGAAACGATTCATTCGAACGATTATTATTAACAAGCTGCTCATCGACGCATTGCCATTGTAGTGAATTTTATTTTCATCAACGATTATCCGCCATTTTGGGCGTCCCTTCCTATACGTGGAGCGTCGCCTTCTCCAACGTTCGCGTCTCTCCCGCTATATCGGTGCGTCTTTCTCGTTCTCTCTCTCTCTCTCTCCTCGAAACGCGGCTTGTCCATTCCACCGAGAAGCGGCTGGAAACATGGGAGAAACTCGCTTGAAAGAGGTAGAACCGAGGGTGGGAGTCGCGATAATGCAACCTATAGAAACCTAAGAAATCTTGCAAGCTTTTTTGCGGCTGCTGCTCTTAATTTAAATCATTCGTAACCATCCGCTCGCAGGCGAAAGAGAGAAGATTCTTACAGCTGCAATACGCGGGACTAGTTCGTTGTGGCGCGACTGTTGCTGTGCGCCACGTTGCATGGCGCGAGGCGGCCTCTCTCGTGACACGAATTTCGTTCGGCCAACATGGCCGCCGCTCGTATTCCCATTAGAATGACGTGTCCACTGCCGGTTCCTTTCGTACTTTGGCTTTTCGTAATCAATGTCTCGTGTATTCTGTGCCCTAACTTTTATGACGCCTCAAGTACCTACGCAGGTTTCGACGGATTAAAAGTATTGTTCGACGCTGCGTAAATTCCCGGAGACCCCGAAGCCGACGCTGTTTCGATAATTTCGACATAAAAGGCGCGTATCCTGTTGTACGAACGTTCATGCAGCGCCATTTTGACTCGAACCTGCCTCGTACATCAATCTATAATATGCATCTATATACAGGTTTACTACCCATAACTGCGCAGTTTCTCAATCATGACGTCACACCGTGGACCTAGACACACCGCTGTTTGTACGTCTCTGTACTTTCTACTTGGCCTAATAGTTTCGATCCAACGTTAAAAACGTGATTCACCGAAATATTTCGTCATGTTCGATATTCATTTTGACATGAAATAATATTACGTTCGACTATAAATACGAATTGTTTATGCATTATTGTCAATAATTGATATTTATTATAAAAAAATGGGAAAAAATTATCACGTTCGTTAAATAATTCGCGCCTGTGTGAGTCTAGTCTCGTAAATTCGAATCGAATTTGGAAACTCGTGTGTAGTTTTACAGTCGGAGAGAAAACGCGGCCTCGGCCGCCATTATGACGACATGCGCGCGTGTCTGCGATGTATGGCTACGGCCAGTGACGCTCTTTCTCGACGCTCCCTCAGTTATTCGGGTAGCTACGTGGCCGCGGCAAGCAACCGAAGGCTTTACACGAGTCCTCGGTTTTAACGCGTCATTCGTCACATTAAATCACGTCCGAAACTGTATAGTAAAAATATTGAACGGCAAAAAATTAAGGAGCCAACGATTCTAATTCACAAAAGCCGTAAACAGTACGAAATAGAGCAAATAAAACATGTTTTTCATAGAGAGATAACGAAAAACTGAGAATCCATGACACGAAAAAAACCAAGATATTCACATAAATTCGTCGATCAATGAATTCCGTAAGTTGCGACGAGTTAACGTTCGAAAATATAAAAAAAAAAAATAGCCGCGGCAACGTAAATCTGATATTTTTCGATTATTCGAACGCGGCACACTTCGCGAGATTTTCGAGTGGGTAAAAAAGACTGAGGAGTTTAAAAGACCTGGTTCGAGGGACTTTTGTCGAGCCTGGTGTGTTCGCGACAACGTGCCAAGGGCTCCTCTATCTCGTCGCAATCGTTTCTCGTCTCTATACGTTCGTCGGTTGTCTCGGTGTGTTTCCCACTCGCAGAAATTTCGTCTCTCTCTCTCGCTCGGCTTTTACCCCCCGTCGAAGCTTGTGTGCTCCCACGGTGTGTCCTCTCCCGATTCGAAACCCTCTCCCCTCCCCCTTATCCGGGGCTTACTCCCAGCTACCCAAAGTGTGCGCTTCCTCAATGTATGTGTATGAGTGCGTGTGCGTGTTTGTGTGGTGTGGGAGAGAGAAAGGGAGAGTAAATACGGTAGTAAACCTTGACTAGAACGTTGTGATGATTTTGTAAGAGTAAGTGAGACCGACATAATTCCTCGAGAAGAGGGACGAGGGAAAAACGCTTAACCGCGTATATAGGACAACCTCGAGCGTTGCAGTCTCCCTTCTTTCTTGGCGTTTTGCCCCTACCCCTACTTCACCGCGCCAGTTCTCGTGCCTCTGAATTTCTCTCTCTCTCCATCTTTCATTTTCTCACTCCAACCGCCTCCGCAAAGCACTAACGCTCGTGTTGCCCCTTAGAGAGAAGGAGAGAGTACCAGAAACTTCTACCATCGGGCACGTATATATTTACATCTGTATATGTGCTCGTACCCTTCCCAACGAGGCGTCCCGGCGCGGTGAGGCTTTTCCTACGGCGACGTCGACGTCCCTCACTGCACGCGCGGCGGTGGCAAACCTCGACGTCGCTATCGTAGTGGTGGATATTCCCTCGTGTCCTCTCTCTGCTCTCGGCCTCTTGTGGGGAAGATCCACGAGAGAGGGAAGCTTACTGTTCGTACAACACCCACTGAGGAATACAAAACTATCACATTACTTTAACCCAATGCTTCAGGGGATAAGACTTCCCAACCCTTGACGTTTTCTTCGTTGTCTACTGTACGCATATCCTGCCGCAATGTTTCATCTTTTTCCTCGCCCAAATTCTCATGAAAATTTGAGTTGCATTCCACAATAGCACGACCGTGTTCTCCAGATTGTAAAAGCGACGATCCGGGACACAAAATTCGGCATAAAAGTCGTTCATTCGGAAGGATCGAATTTCTCACCGTAGTGAGGTCATGTTTCCATTTTTTCATGAAGCTGAAGTTCGCAACGGTGGAATCCAACGAAAAACATTTATTTCCATTCATGTTTTGTTCGATTTTCAAAATCATCCAAATTGTTTGAGCTCATACACTTTTTCGATCGCGATAATCGATCGTCCATCATCGCAGTTCAATTCTGCGTCAGAATATTAAGCATCGACACAGGAAAAATAGAATTTTGTTGCATTTCAACGTCATGTTTTTTCCCGATTTTCTCGGCATTACCAACAAAGTAAAACTCTCATTAAATCCTCACGATTATTTGATAAGTTGGAATCTAATCTCATGGTATTTGTTCAACTGCATGTATGAAACTGGGACGTTTCATCGAAATAAAACGTCGACAATAATCATCAAATTATAAGCTTTCTATACTAAAGAACGCACTTCCGAGTTTTTCCTTGTTATTCTTCGGAGTAACACGATCAAAGGTTCAAGGTCACGTAAAAAGAAATGACGATAAAGTTGGGCACGATTCTATGAAACTCACTCGATTTATTTCTCAAGTTTCGAGAATCTCGTTCGGTTTCTTAGGATCCACGTGACTTGAGCTTTTGTTGGAATAATCGAAGGAGATGCGCGCGGACCAGTGTACCCGACCCCCAAGAGAGAAAGCGCCGCGTCTGACGGGCCACTGCCACACTTGAGCAACCTCCGTCAGTCGTTTGGTGCTGCCCGATCCTCTCTATCTCGTGGGTCCCCCTCCTCACCCTCCTGCCTCCCTCTCGCGATGGTTTACCCGCTTTCCCACCACTAGCCGCCCGGTGGTGGAATACAACACACCACCGTCGACACACGGCACTTCCTCCTCTCCGATCACATCTTCCCCAGCACGTGGCCAATGCTCACTATATAACCCTCAACTCCTACCCCTCGACACAGAATTTCTTGTTCGCAGTGGTGGCACATTTCTCTCTCTCTCGCGATCTTTTCGTTCCTGTCTGCTTCAGCTTTTATATAGAGTGGGGTTGCTTTGTTTATCCCCAGCATCTTTAGCCTCTTTGCTCTCTTGATTCTGTTGCCAAAACAGCAAGACATACATAAATTCATTATCCGTAGCTTACCACAAAATGTTAACAACTCCATGTACAAGCGTCAAAGCCCGAAACCTCAACGGTGCTCGAGTTTTTAATTTCTTCCTAAGCTCCTCGAGTGACGGTTGTCAAAACGGAATGGAAATCGTTCCACCGGCTCACGCTCAACTTAATTTTATTATCAGCGAATGTCTCGTGCGACTCCTTACGCGCTCGTGACGAGAAGGAAAGTTCTCTCTGAGTTTCGACACGTCCCGCAATTATTTTGTGTGGAGTGGCCAACAGAAATTCACGAGTCACTGAAATATATCACTTTGAAGGTCATTTGAAAACAAAGAGAATGAGGAGTGGCTAGGTTTCTAATTGAAAAAAAAAAAAAAACAGAAACAAAGAAAACTTCCGATCAGCTTTACGAATTGATGACGAATCGGAAAATTTTCAATTTCTCTATTTCGGGACTTGGTGTCATTCGGCAAGAAATAAATATGTTCGGTAAATGAAAATATATTTGAAAAACGGCAGGATTCTTAAAATTTGAACAATCGACGAAAACGGATGTAACTTTTGTTTTGTTTGACTTGGATACGCCAGCAACCATCTCAATATGTCATGAACTCAAAATGAAATTCCTCGCCGTGCCTCAAGCTGTGGGATGGCTAGGATTCGTTCCCATGTGTGGAAAAATATTTTTCGACACGTGGACAATGAAATTGCATCGATACTTGGTCACTGCGTAATGTGGTTCTTGCATGATGTCTGTGCGGAGGTTTGAATGAAAAATTGGCATAGAATAGTCGGTTTTATCCTCCCTGCGCTGCGTCGAGAAGCTCAGATGCTCAGAAAAGCACAGAGCAGCATCAGGAGGTAGAAACGTGGGCACAGGGCGATCGTAGAAGGAGCAGCAGTGGCGAGTAGCAAGGAGGTAGGGCGAAATGCGGGGTGGGGGAGTTTGGTTCCTCCACACGCGGTATTTCTCACACCGCGACGAGCTCCACCACTACTGTCGACAGAACCACCACCCGCGGCTTTCTCTCCTGCCCTTCCTGCCAGTTATTCTCTCTTCTCTACTCCCTCTCGTTCTCTTCATCATTCGCTCCCTTCTTCCTCCCTCTTCCTGTCCGAGTCGTCGAACGAGTTGGTGGGTTGCTCACGCACCGTAACTTCATGCCCTGGGGTGGGAGGGGGGGAGGAGGCGAGGAATCCCTCGATTTGGCACGCGACTGTCTGCTCGTCAGAAAAAGCTCTTGGTTGCACAAGTTGGAGGGAGTTCGTTCCAAGTCAAAAACTTGAAAGGTTTTTTTTAAATTTCAATGCGAAGCCGTTTGAGTTTTTTCCGTTTTACGCGAATTTGACACTTCCGGCAGCTCGGACGTTTCGATGCTGTTTTTGTTTCTCCGATGAATCGGCACGAGAAATGATTTTTTCTTCCACTACCTTGTTTCTCAAGTTTGATCCACTGTACCGGATTCTCGTACGAAGCCTCCCTCTCTCATTCCTCCACTGGTTTCCCTTCCTTGGACATTACATCCTCCCTCTACTTCTTGGCGGGACAAACCGTCGCCGTTTGTCGTTTGCCTCACGATGTGTCTCGGTGGTGGGTGAACAGCGCAAAGTATTATCGTCGTCGTCGTCGTCTCTCTTTCTCTCTTTTACATACACACGCGCCATCTCTTGCCCCTCCTCTTCAGTGAATCTACGAAAACCCCTTCCCCTTGACTACCGCGTGGAGACTCGCTCTCCTGTATTCTCTTCTTCCACTCTGTTCCTATTTCTCCTTCCCTCTTTCTATCTGTGTCTCTTTTTCCGACTGTCGGACGGATTAAAAGCATGGAAAGGGAAAGGGGACGCAATGACGCGCGCGCCGAGGGTTGGGGTAGGGAGAGAAACGGCTTTCCCTTACCCTTCGACACAATGGACTCTTCAGAACCAGCGACATTGACCTTGTTGAACTTGCATTTCATTGCAATCTATCTTTTCGAGTTCGTTGCTCCGTTCCCAATGATACGAGTCCGACTATTTGTCGTTGTAATGGATGTTTCGATTCCCTATGATGACCCAATTCTCTTCCATGGACCGAGAAACAGAAAACTACAGGAAAGCCGTGACCAAATGTTTTTCTTCATTGAAAAAATCGACAAATAAACAAAATGTTTACATTTCCGAGTGCCAACGATGTAAATTTCAATTGAAAAAGTCCGAGCGCTATCGATCGATTAATCGAATCTCTGATGTTTCGTGTTACAGGCTTAAGGAATCGAGCAAAATGAATTTCACGCCGTTCCCGGGGTTCACGACTGGGTCGTTGCCCACCGGCACGGTTCACCAGTTCGCAACTGCTAAATTTGCGCAAAATCTAACAACCGGGGGTCAAGTGGTCGGAGTACTATCGGGTGGTGAGGGCGGAGTCCATTATCTGAGACCGGTAGATCCGAATGGTTTCACGGTCGCCCAGAGTGGTAACAACCAGCAGCATCAGATCATAACACTGCCAATAACAGTCCCTGGTAAAGATGGTACTCAGCAGCAACAGACCGTACAGATTCAGGTTGTCAATCCGAACGTCACCCAAAGTGGAAACAACGGCGAACAGCCAAAGTATCAATTGGCCCCTATATCTCTTGGCCAATTTCCACAAGGAGGAGCTACGGTCCTCACCGTTGCTTACAGTCAACAGGGAGCTGATGGTGTTCAAATCCAGGTTCAACCTCAAAACACCGTTGCTACTACTCAAACGTAAGAATAATTTTTTGTGCGTAAAAAAAAAAAAAAATATGGATAGATGAATAGAGGAAATAAAATAAAATAAAGAAAATCAAATCAAATCGAATTAAATTAAATTAAATTGAATTTTGAAAAAAATGAAAAAAGAATTTAAGAACAATCATATTGAATTAAAAAAAAAAAACGAATTTCACGAAACCAGCGAGTTTTGTGAATAAAAAGAAAATAATTTCATAAAAATAGCGTTTAGTTTTAGTGAGCGATATTCATTAAATTCAGAAAATTCTGAGAGTCCTTTAATACTATAAATGGAATTTTCGTTAACAATTGTATGTTATGGTGACTTCAGGTCTGATCAAACGACGCAGAGCACGTCGACAGCCGTGACAACGACAGCCCAGCAAACGATTCAACAAACAGTTCAATTGCCTGGAGCTCCAGAGGGTTTGACGGTGGTTGCTCAAATCCCTCAGGACCTGATCCTACGGGAGACAATTGAGGACTCGAAGGAAGATGTAAAGGAAGGTACGACGCCGGTTGCATTGATAAAGCGGGGTACGCTAAAGAATCAGGGTAATCAAAGTACGGAGGAATTTATAACGTCGATGCCAGCAACGTGGCAGAGTCTCGCGACACCCGGTTCGACGGTTGCGGATTATCTGTCGAGATTGCCGGCGAGTACGTTGCCGTTGAGTTTACATCATTTTTTGAAATTCTCAGCGGAAACGATAAAGCGAGAGGCGACGATAGAGTCATCGCCGCTCGGTGCGGACGGTATGGACGCTTCGGGTAGCGCAGGCTCGGGTGATCAATCCGTACAGATGGCCGTCGCTGGTGGTGAGACCGAGATTATTCCTGATGTACCGGAAGATCAGGAGCCCGGAGTAAAACCGAAACGCAAGAAGAAATACAAGAAAAAGCCACCGAAGCCTAAGAAGCCTAAACCTGGCCAAGTCAGTATCGTTTCCGCGTTGGACGGCACCACTCTTTTCTGCTGTCCGCAGTGCAACATGGCTTACCCGCAAAAAGAACTTCTCGAGCAACATTTGATCGGCCACAAGATTGAGAGAAGGTTCATCTGCGATATTTGCGGCGCAGGCCTCAAGCGAAAGGAACATCTAGAGCGTCACAAGCTCGGACACAATCCGGACAGGCCTTTCATTTGTACAGTTTGTATGAAAGGTTTCAAGCGGAAAGAACATCTTAATTTACACTTTGTCATACACTCGGGACAAAAGACTGAGGTATGCACCGAATGCGGCAAAGCTTTTTACCGTAAAGATCATTTGCGAAAACACGCCAAGTCCCATCTCGCTAAGAGAGCGAAGGAGGACCCGCTCGCTATTGCTGATGGCTCTCAGGGCCAGCAACCCGATCAACAACAACAGCAGCAGCAGCAACAGCAACAGCAACAGCAGCAGCAACAACAGCAGCAACAACAACAGCAGCAACAACAACAGCAGCAACAACAACAGCAGCAACAGCAACAACAGCAGCAACAACAACAACAACAACAACAACAACAACAAACCGAACTTCAACAAACGACAGTCCCCGAATTGACGCAAATTCAAATTCAGGTCGGCCAGGGCTCACAAGCTCAAATCCATCAAATCGCCGTCAGCGAGCAATCCACCGTCGTTCTACCAACCGCCGCGGAAACCGGCGCGATGGCAATGCTACATCATCAACAGCAACAACATTAGCGATCGCTCCGAGGCCTGAACGCTCAACTTTGACTTTTCTGTCGCGATTATCATCCTCCGGTCAATAACCCGCAGAATATCCACTCGTTCCAATCGAAAGTTTGAGCGTTTAAAATTTCTTTAAGTTATTATTTCACGCGTACGCGTTGTAGCGTACGCGCTCGTTGCACTTCAGCCACGTTGATTCGTCGCGCTTATGAAGGATATTATTTTTTTTTCTTCGATCTCTACGGCGCGATACTGCCTCCGAAAAATAGAGTGAATTTTTCTTCTTTTCTTCACCATCCGTTTGAGAATTTTGGAATATTTGTGTTTAAGCGTTTTCGTTCAGCAGCTTTTTCTACCCAAGCCTTCGTTGCTTTCGTGCATTTCGCTTTTCCGGTCGGACATTTGATTCTCACACCGGATCCCATTTCGTGCAATAATTTACTTTATTTTTTCACCTTCGCAAAATCGAATCAATGATCGTTTTTCATTTTCGGAAAAAAACTCTTTCCAGAACGACACCCTGTTGTGTTATGTTACGAATTTTATCATTCAAATTACGACGAAATCGAAGATGAGACGACGTGAGTCTCAACCAATCAAGAATTTCAAAAATTCGCATAAAAAATACACAAGGAAATTGACATAGGTCCGAAATAATTTTTTCTCAAAATTCTTGCATCGAATTGCATCTCTTTGCCTCTGACCCGAATCAGTTGCTCTCTCATGCTGAATAATAACACTTGACACAAATAAAGGCAAAATAAATAATCCAGTTGAGGCGCACACAGACGAAAATAAAACAGACGAAAGCGAATGACTGCGCGTGGCCGAGCCCAGCGAAGTTTTCCCGGGTAATGGGTAAAAATATTCTTCATTTTGATTGTGAAAAAAAGTGGGAAGATCTGAAGAAAAGACGATGATTAGCCCGGCGGGGTGCGTGGATTGAGGGAAACGCGAATCGAAGCGTGAATTTGATAAACAATGGAAAAACCTTAAAGGCAAGATTAAAGAGCGATAAATAAATAAATAATGGGTGATCGCGTTATGTAAATATGTGGAGAACGAATTTGTTTGTAAAAAAAAATGATCCATGGGATATTGCCTCGTGTGTATAACGCATTGTAAAAGGGTTTTCGTTTGCCCTGTCTGTCTCTCTCTCTTTCTTCATTCTCCTCTTTAATTCTTATCGCATTTGGATTATATCAAAATAACTCGAGTTCAGATAATTGGTTACGAAGATTCAAAGAATTGCACGTTGTCTTAGAAATATTGGTGAATTTTTTGTCATCGGTGGGGAACGAGAAAGAAAGAAAGACAGCAACAAAACTGCCGGATGATCTGATGTATATTTTTGCTAAAGCGCGTGATTATCCGTGCGGAAATGCTCCGAAATGATTAGGAAAAAGAAGAAGAAAAAAATATATATATAAATATATATGTATATGGAATAACGTGTATACGATTATGCGAATCGTTCATAGCGTTGGTGAGATGGTTTTCCCCTTACGAGCAAATATAGGGTAAATAGGATATTTCCTCCACCAAGTGATTATCGAAATAAACGACCTTGAAGAAGGTTCCGTTATCATTATGCGTTTCGATAATATAATTACGAATGATAAACACAGACGTGGTCGATCTGTCGACGGAAACAGGACGATGCGGAGGTTGAGTTTTCCCTAAGGAAAGACGTTGGAACAAAAAATCTGCACGAACTGTTTGTTCGAGGTGATACGGTCCTAAATTTTGCTGCACGTCATTTCGTTACTTTCTTTTTTTTAACTCTACTTCTACAACTTCCTCACATCTTTCTTTTTTTTGTTACAAATGGAATTAACCCAAAAACGCGCGATAATTAACACGATACTTTATTGCGTGCTACTTATGGTCTGGACAAGATTAAACCGATCGAAGATGCTTGATTCCGAAATAAAACGCTGAACAAAAAATTGTCGAGTCAAATTTGTCGAATCGGAAAAAAAAAAAACATTTTCGTTTCGTTGAGACGAAAGGAAAAAACCATTTTGACCGAATCAGAATTCATTCGAAAACCCGATCGAGACATACTTGCATCTACTTGAAGGATCACTCACGAGGGAAAGAGCGAAAGTGAACGAAAATAATTTAACAAAAAAATAATTTTTTATCATAAGAATCACATTTAAGGCAGTGGGTATAACTACAAGAAATATATAATAATTATTTTATTATTATTATTATTATTATTATTATCATTAATATATAGACATTATCTTAGTCCATATGGATAGTTTGTAAGACATTTTCATTGTTACTTACATAAATATTGGATGAAAAAAGAAACAGAAGCAGGTAAAATAAAAACGTACATTTAATATAAAAAAAATGGACTCAATGCTCATTGGAATCGAAAATTTGGCCTCTCAGTGTTTTCGTGATTTTATTATTATTGCATTTATTTTCGTTGCGGTAAAACTGCGCGGTTGGAAAATGGGAACCTCCGTTTTCGTAACCTCTATTAACGTTATAGCTGGGTGGGACGAGGTGCCGGCATAATCTGCATTGAAATCTTTGGTTTTAATGTTAGCCGATGGCTCTTGGAAGATTTGGATTTTTTTGAGGATTTATGGAGTCGTTTGGAGAGTGGAGACCGAGATGTTAGATCCCGAGGTCGAAAGAATGAGAAGCGTCTAGAGCCTTATCATTCTTTTGCATTTTAAAAGGAATGACTCGTTCATTATCAAACGTTCGGGCGTACGACGCTGACACAGCGATGAGGCTCGTAATCGCTTCTTTGACTCAATCAACTTTCGTTTAGACCCGAGGTTGTGGGCGATTATTGGGTTCAGTGTCGAATACGACGTCGCGGCTGAACTGAACGTCGCTCGACGAACGAAGCTCAAGTCGGTAATAAAGCTGTTTCGCGCGTTTCTCGTGATTTCGGGTCTTGTTTGCTTTTCGCGTGCCATTGCCGTTAGTAAAAGAATTTTGGGGGATCGTTTATTATGGCCGAAAAAACCATGGAGGTTAATGACGTTAAAACCAATGCTTTGCAAACGTTCTCACGAGAATTCGGCGAGGATGCAACGATGTGTGTTTGTGCGCCTGGTCGAGTGAATCTCATCGGCGAACACACCGACTATAATGAGGGTTTTGTACTGCCGATGGTAAAAAAATTACGTTAAACCAATAACCGCTCGATTTCGTACATAAAGCACGAGAATCCCATTCACAGAAAATCGTTCCACCCAATCGTTTATCTTTTCAATCGCTCCAACGACCTTGCCAAGGTCAAAGCGTCGTCTTTCATTGCGAAATCTATTTTACTTATTTTTTTTTCTCTTTTCTATCACAGACTTGCCAAACGATTTCTGCCTTAACGACCATCTCATTTTCTTTCCTTGTCCCCACATTTTTGGTTCTTGTCCGAACTATTCAGATCGATGGAAAATTTATTGATAGTCGGTAACGAATGAAAAAATTTTTTCCGAAAATCATTGGCCTTTATTTCCTTTAGGCTCTCCCAATGGTCACCGTCATTGCTGGCAAACCCAATAACCATAAAAAATGCACCATCATTTCCGTGAGCGGTGCCATAGCCACGAGCAAAGCCGAATTCGACGTTAGCAGCCGAGAAGCCATCAAACCTGGCGAACCCAAATGGGCCAATTACGTCAAAGGATGCATAGCCAATTTTCCTTGTAAGATCTCTCCCATCATTTTCTCAAAACGTTTTCCGTCATAACTATCGAAAAAATATAAATTTTTTGCTGAAAGCTCACGAAATATACGAATCGTTAGTCGCGATCGTTTTTTTTTCCATAACGTGACCTTGAAAACTCGTGGTCAGATATTCTGAAATATTTCGATCAAAACGAAATTCTCCGTGGTCTTTGATATACAAATAAAAATATTTCACCCAGTCCAATCGTAAGTAGAAAGTGAAGATTCACTTCTCATCGGAATTATCGCGTATCTGATGGCATAATTATTGAAACTCACTGCGATCAGGTCTTCCATCCGGATTCGATGCGGTAGTTGTTTCCACTGTACCGGTTGGCGCTGGCCTCAGTAGTTCGGCGGCACTGGAAGTTGCGACGTACACTTTTCTCGAAGCTTTGACAGGAAGTACGTCAGCAAATCCCCACGACAAGGTAAAGTTAAAAACGTAGGAAAACATCCTCATTCAATATTTCGTCCGTAAACATCTCTTGGAACTTCTCACGTTCCAGGACCTCCTACTCTTTTCCAAGCTGTTCGTACGCTTTAAAAATTTCGAAAAAATTCAAGCTCAATTCCGAAACGTCCGATTCCGTGAATAAATTATGAAATCATGAAAAAAATCATTTTTTCTTCCCTTTTTTGTTCAACAAACTCAGCAACTCCGTAGGAAATTAGTGGATTAGTAACATAATTTTCGTTTGACGAAAAATTGAGATACCGTAACTTAAAGGGCGCCATTTTAAAGGGCAAGAAAAGAGCTTTAGGAAGGAAAATATCTAGCCCGATTTTTCGAACCAATATGAAGAGGCTAGACGAGCAAATGAGAAATAAATTTTTCCAATCGAATTTGTGAAGTCAACATGAAAAAATCATACGAATTAGAAAAATGACAAAAAAAATGGCGTTTCGATAAAATCGAAAGACTTATTTCACTAGAAAAAAATTCCCTGAATGGTAATTATGATTATTATTATTATTCAAGTTGTCGGCGAAGTTATAAAAAAATGATACGAAATTGTTACTTGTTTCGCACGTTTTAGGCTTTAGCTTGTCAAAAAGCCGAACACGAATTTGCCGGAGTGCCATGTGGAATAATGGATCAATTTATTTCCGCAATGGGCCAACAAGGTCACGCCCTTCTGCTGGACTGTCGCGATCTCTCGACCGTCCAAATACCCATGGAAATTGGCAGCAACGTTGTTTTGATTACGAATTCGAACGCTCCGCACAAGTTAAGCTCGAGCGCTTATTGCGAACGACGTGACGCTTGTTACGAGGCTGCAAAAAACCTTGGAAAAAAAAGCCTGAGGGAGGCAACCATGGAAGATTTGGCAGGTGATTAATTCTTCACATTTTTTAAATATTTTTTTATGACTCTTTGAAAATGGTTCGTGACTTGGAAAAATCGGGAAAAGTGTCGATTATTCTCGCAAACATTTTCTCATAATTTTCTTTTATTTGAATGAAAAAAAAATCGTTGAATATTTTTTCTGCCTCGACAACAATTTTGTCCAACACTTTGTTTTAAATCCATGTCACTAAACAATCTTTCTACGATTCTGTGAATTCGCATCGATCCTTTGAACGTTTAAAATTTCAGTGCTAAAAGCTCAAAACGTTTCGGACACGATAATCAAACGCGCCCGTCACGTGATCAGTGAGATCGAAAGAACTCGATCAGCAGCAGCTGCTCTGCAAGCGAGTGATTTTGTAAAATTTGGTTCGTTGATGAATCAAAGCCACGAATCTCTGCGCGACGACTATGAAGTGTCCTCGAAAGAGCTCGACATTTTGGTCTCGACTGCACGCGAAGTCGACGGAGTTTTGGGAAGCCGATTAACTGGCGCTGGCTTTGGCGGATGCACCGTTACTTTACTCCGAGAAAATTCTGTCGACCTTGTCGTCCAACGAATCAAAGAAAAGTACGTTTACAAATGAATCTGGAAAGATCGAAACCCTCAAGAAAATCAACGAATTTTCCCAAATCCATCGTGGAAATTGAAGATACGATTGTAATCATTTTTTTTTCTCCTCTATACAGATATCTCGGAACTCCAAGTTTTTATATAGCGAAGCCGGCGAACGGAGCTCGCCGATTGGGCCTCGATATCCAGTCGTGAGAACGAAATAAAAATGTTTGGCAAATTATAGGAAAAAAAATCGTCGATCTGAGAAATTTCTTCTTCAAGTTCAAATCCTTTCGGTCCCATTAAAAACAAATGATTTATTTGCACAACAATGTTTGTTGCGGGTTCGTCGAGCGGGAAGAAAACATTTCTGGGAATTTGTCACGGAGTTTTCCGATAGAAAAAAAAAACGATTGCTCATGGTTCCGTGGACGAGCCTCCAGGGAGTCCAGAGGAACTAGCACTAGTCGGTAAAGCGACATTCGAGCGAGGAGATAAACTCGAAGATCCATGCAAAAAATAATCGAATAAAATTAATAAAATTACGAAAATTAGAATTTTCCATATTTTAGATCCTTGAAAAAAGAGCAGGGCAGGGACAAACCCCGGGCGTGGGTAAGGACGATAATTATTATAAATAAATAAAACTCAGTTGTTAGAGAGACCACAATAAATCTTTGTTTAATTTTAAGAAAATAATGTACACTTATTGACGGTTCATTTGTTCTTGCCATTTTTTTTATGACCGTCTATAATTATATCGACTCCGCAAGGCTCGATTGATTCCTTCATCGTCATTCATACCTTAACTCTCAACATCATCGTCTGAGACTTGCAGGCACTTCGAGTCCAGCGAAATACCATTAGTCTCTAATACTGGTCGTCTCGTTGATTATTCACGATGCTTGGTCTGCTCAATGTCTACCTCCAGATATGGTTGAGACCGTGCAGAGCTCTATAAACAAATGCAAACGCCGTTGAGCTCAATAAAACGAGGAAAAAAAACGAGAAGAATTTTGAAAAAAAACTTGGAGCAGTTTATAAATTTGAGAAGAGAAAGAAATAAAAAAATGTTCACATTTTACAATTTCTCGTAAATTGTAAAATAAAACTAAAATTTTATCGTGATTTACAAAATAATCTGGAGTTTTCGACCGAGTGATCATTAAGGAAATACTATTGAATGTTTATCTAACGAGAAAATGTGGATTCTCGATGAGCTTCGAGGAAAATGACAAACAATCGAACTTACCTTTGAGAATATCGTTTAATTCGCTGTCGCTGGAACAGTGTCGTAAATCTGAAGGTTTGACACCTTTGAATATCGCCGCAATGCTGGGCTTGAGGTTGTGAAATACCAACGGTTGTCCCCGGCTCGCAAAATCCTCGATCAAGTTTTTTATTCCCTGAAAAAAAAGGTATAATTTTTTTTATCGGTTTCTGCGGCATAATTTTTTTTTTATGATATTTTTATGTCAACTTTTAATCAAATTGGAGTTTTTATATTTTTTGAAATTTTATTACTTGGTAGAGATTTTTTTTATCACTTTTTCGCAATAAATTTCATTTTTATTGAAAATTTTAAGATTATTCGTAGATTTTTACGGATTTGTGGGGAAATATTTATTTACCTTGGCAGCTGTGAAATCAGCGGCTTGTATGTGAGTCGAATCGATGACAACAGGCACAGCATTGCCTTGTTTTGTTCCTTGTTTACTGATAATCGCACGGACGTATTCAACGCTCGGAAATGCGAGACTTCTGTCTGGAGTTATTGTCAAATACTCGCAACCACTGGGGCTCTTGAATGTCCGTGAAAAGACAGAAAGAAAAATAAATCGTGTTTGTTAATTAAGGAGCAAATCTTGCGAGTTATTTTTGGGTCGTGAAATTTTTCAACGACGTTGATTTCGATTTAGAAATTCCGTGCAAGTTCCTTCGGTGATTTGGAAGGAAATAGGCGATTTCTGGCTTACCGTTACTTTGTGGACTCGCAACGAGGGCCTTGCCGATGCATAGAGAAGAAAGAGGAGATTTACTCCGATCCCAATAATTATGCCAACCTCCAGTCGCACAAAGAGGCAGCCGAGAAACGTCACCGAAGCCGGAACCAAATCGATTTCTGAAAAAAACTTGCATCACTCGAAATTCTATGTTTACTGTTCGGGAAATAGATCAAAAAGTAAGGAAAGATATCGGAGACGCACGACAAGGATTTTTAACGTCTTTCTGACAGAATATTCATTGATACTCACTCTTCGTTCTCCACATGGGCTTAATCACTTGCAGCTCAACCATGAAGACAACCGCAGCAATGATAACAGCTGCGAGAGCAGCTTTTGGAATGTAATAAAGATAAGGCGTGAAAAACTGTAGAGACACAAGAACGAGAATTCCCGTGTAGACACCACCGAGGGTTGTTTTGACGCCGGACGAGTGATTCACTGCTCCTCGACTCAAACCACCGCTAACCGGCATCGAGTGAACAAATGCAGAGACAATGTTGCATGCGCCGATTGCCAGCATTTCCTGGGTCGCGTCCACGGGCTTGCCATCCGCTTTTAAATTCAAATTTACGATTGAAACAAAAACTCGAATTTTTTCAATAAAAAAATAATTAAAATTCATTATTTGTCATGATAATTTATTTGTGACGTTTTTAATTCTAGAGACGGACAAATAATCCAAAGGAACTTGGCAATTTTTATGAAATCAACGATTTCGTATTAACGAAGAAAAAAATAAGAAAAGAAAACGCAAGAAACATTTGAAAAAAACTTGAAGCAGTTTATAAATTTGAGAAGAAAGAAAAAATTATATTTTTTTTACATTTTACAATTTCTTGTACTTACAAAATGCTTTTGCAAGGGCGATGCCTTCGAGAAGACTGAGCAAAGGTATAACGAAGCAACCGGATCCTATGACCGAGATCATATCGAGAAACTCGTAAGTTTGATTACCGATACGAGCCTCGAAAGGAGGAACTTCAAATCTTGGAAAACCCTCTTTCACGTGACCGGTAAGTCTGACCGGTGATGAGCCGAGATGATTCTCGAGAACCCAGCAAGCTACTCCACAGACGACAACAATGATTATGTTACGTGCAGTCGATAGGAACCAAAGACTTTTGGAAATTATTATCTGCAGGATTGTCGGTTCTTTTGTGTCCTTCGATATGACCGGAATGTCCTTGACTTTCTGTTCCATAATCGAAAATATTCGATGAAAATAATTGCGATTTCAATGATTCATTAATTTATCAATTAGTTTCAAATTTTACTAGAAGTTTTCGTTTTGACGAAACTGACCCTTAGAGCAAGAAGGACGATCATGCAAACGACACCCAGCAGAGTATCCCAAAGTTTAGTTTCGCCTATATGTGCGAACACCATCCGCCAGACCTGCAGGAATTTTCCAGCTGTGAAATCTATTCCCAGGATATCCTTCACCTGGCTCGTGGCTATGATGATCGCCCCAGCGGAAGTGAATCCGACTGAGACCGGTCCAGAGATGAAATCGATCAAAAAACCTTGTTGGAGAAAAGACAATTTGTTGATTCGACAAATATTGAATTCCCTAGCCTTTCCATGTGTCTCTAAGCCCAAGAAACGCACGTGTTAGGTGCGATGCATATTTCCAAATTGAATGACATTTTTGTGCATCGAGTTGTACCGGTTATCCAATTACAACGTCATAAAAAATGATTTTACGACAAAGTAATGAAAGAAAATGATTGCGTCGATTTTTTTTAAAAATAGAGTCGTTAATAATTTTTATCCCATCGTAAATGATTACGTGCCTAATAAAAAACATTTTTTGTATATAGCGACATTTTAAATAGCCTTTGTTGCGAGTGGCACTTGTTATAACAGCGTCTCCAGAATTAACGAATCCTGAACAAAAGAGTTAAGATTGCCCAGTTTCTGGACATTTTCGTCGGAGTGTATCGAAGACTATGCAGTCTTGAAAATTCTTCGTCTCGTGTCTAATCGTCCGAGGCTCGTTAACGGTGCAATATTTTTCGGAATGTTAAACAGCTCGAACCGATCAACTGTACTTTGTTTCTTCGTAATGTATTCTCCCGCCTCGGAGCTAGTCACGAAACTATAGAAATGGCAAAAGTGACCTTAACTTTTTGTTTATTCACTTTAGCGAATATTCATCGTTTCGTCAGGCTTTTGAGATTTTTCAACTTTTCGTCAAATTATTCCGCGACTCTTGAGATAAACTAAGTCACGCCAGTTAAAAATCTATTCTTTGTGGAAACGATCTTGAAAGTTGGCACGAGATAAAACCTTCGCAGGAGCGAAACGTCATTAAAATAATATTCTGTCCGCACGATTGTGCACGTGTTAAAAAAATCAACATTCCGAACGATTTTACTGTTGACATTTGCGAGTAAATTGCCGTTCCCGGATTTAACGCTGATGATGAGAGGTTTTCGTTGATGCTTGATTGGGATGCGATTAGTACATTTGGTTATTTAATTTTCTGGAACGTGCAAAAAGCTGTGATTGTTTTTGCCGAGTGGTAATTTATGGTCGAAGGAAGAATTTTGCTCAGGAATTTGTTGTGCAAGCACAACGTGGACAGCTGGAATTTCCGTTCGTCTCGATTGACAATACCAAACTGCCTATTAAGATTATTTTGCACGATTGCGCAACCTCCGTATGCGCTGACATCGAAGAAATATTCGAATGAGTCCAACTCGTTGCATAATTCATTGGAGATGTTCAATCTGATTTTCTCTCCAGTTACAGCGACAAAGGGCTTTGTTTTTCGTCGACTTACCCAATTGTAAAACTCCCATGATCAACGATACGCAGCCCGAGATAAATGTCAAAAGAACCGCGTAATCGGGACCGAGATGCGCCTTTGCCAGAGCTTCTCGTGTCAATATCGCAGCTATCGCTGTTGGACCTACGGGCACGTCTTTGCAGGAACCAAGAATCGTGTAGACGAAACATGCCATGAAGGACGAATACAGTCCGTACTGCAATTTTATTTATTATTTTTCATATTTTTTTTTTTCTATAATTTTATTATTTTATTTATTCATTTTTTTCATTGAAAAATCCGAATCGCGTTAAAAAATACGATTGAACGATCTTTTTTCTTTTCGATAATGGCCACGAGTCATTGATTGGAAAATTAAACAGTTTTGGAACCGAAATATTCTCATTGATGAGTTCGACAACGTTTCCTGCATTTTTTCGGTTTTCGTGAGTCAGTTTTCGAAATGATTGCGACTTGGAATGAGCCTTAAACGAATTGATGTATTTCTAAGTTTCTTGAGTTATCAGTTGATATGATTTGTATGCGAATTGCATGCATATACCTGTAAAGGAAGTCCCGCGACGTTCGCATACGCAATAGCTTGAGGAATAACCGTTAGACCAACCGTGAAGCCAGCTACCAAATCGTTGGCTATGTATTCTTTCCGATACTTTGGTAACCAATCGAGTATGGGTATTCTCTTGTACAGTAACTTCATTTGACAAGATCTTTTGACCTTTTGATTCAGCCATTTGACAGCCGATGATTTTGTGGTCCCCCTTTCAACGTCGAATTGTGCTGAGATCAATAGAAAAAAACAGAAACAACAATTCGATTAGAACGGAAGTTAAAAATGAAGAAGGAACATTGTGCATTTTTGATTTTATGATTTTCAAACTTTTGCCAATTTCATTGGAATCGCGTATTGTGAAGTTCTCCATTTTTAGTGAAGTCGCGAGAAAATACGTTATTCGATACACAGATTATTTAGAAAGTTTGTGCAAAGAGAAAAAAGTCACGCGTGCCAGATGCCATGCGAGGAATTAAATAAAAGTTCACAAGATCCCGTTGATTCACGGCGTTCGAAAAAATCACTTGGTCAACTTTTTGCTCAGCAAATTTGTCTTTCTTCCTGTTGTGCCGTCACGTGAAATCCATCAGCAGACAAAACCGATTTGATTTTGGATACACCTGCTTCGGTCTTCGGGACACTAATGTTTCTAAGCGATGCTAATTGAGTCATCAAACACGAGGACTTGTGTTCAACGTGCTGACAGCAACCGAAATTCTCAATTTGCCCAACCAATTTTTCAACCGATTAATAAAAATCTCTTTTTATTTCTATTCCTTTTTTTTAATGATTTTTTATCTCGTGTCTTGGTATTCAATAAGCATATGGCGTATACAGGGACTATGGAGTTTCGATTCAATTTTAATTAACGATCGAACGTGCACTTGCCTCGAGGCTACATCCACGAAAAAGGATTAACGACCTTCCTTGTGTCAAAATTATCTTTCGATGGTCTTGAGTAAGGTGTGCCATAAACGTTGCCTTGAGGCAATATCCTGTGGTAAAAATTAGTAATGCCTATCAGTATCGTCCGGTCATTCTTCGTCATTCCGTGACGTTGACAATGGTACGCCCTTTTAGATTCAATCACTAAACGGAAGAGTGACAATTTTTCGAGCGAAAAAGTGACTCTATTTTGTTGAAAAACGAAAACATCGTCGTCGTTGAGAAAAAAACGAAAAAATGTGATTGAATATCCAGAATTGAGGTTTCCTTCAGAGATTATCAATAATATGTTGTTATTTATTAAAAAAACTTGAGTTGACTGTATTCAACGAATTTGAGTTTAAAGTGAAATTCGATCGAGTCGAGACAAATAAAAATGTTTGGGTTTATGAAAGCGAGGATTCCCGATGATTCATAGCAGAAAATGAACGAGCACGCGATGTCAGAAACGTGGATGTGTCTTATGAGGATTCGGACGAAATGCGAGTCATTCAGTGATCCAGAATCAGCCAGTAAAATCGAGGAGATACCAAGTCGGGTAACAATCAGCGCTCGCATCTCGAGAACTTCTGCTGCACAAATTACAGGTTAATTATGGAAAATTAACGGAGGAATGAAGACGAAATGTGACCGAGGAAGGATCGAAGAATTTGCTTGAGTAAGCGATTGAATAAAATCGAAAGAAACGACGATAAATAATCGGCACGTGTGACGTCAGGGCTTTTCGAAATTTCATCGCGAAATTCGTACCGCATAAGTCGAGGTGTTGGTAGACGACGTCTGACCCGTGCAATTTATACGCAAATATTTATTTCATTAATGCTTTAGGCAGAAAGGCCGTAAAGAGAAAGGAACGATTGAATGGGTGAAAGATAAAACGCTCGGAACGTTTAGTCACGCAATTTGGACGAAACCTACGCAATCTAGTCGCCCGGCTACGAGTCTTTTTGTGCATAGAACTATAAATCACTTCACCGCGGAGCAAAGAGGGTCAACGAATTTGTAATTCCAAGAGATAGAGAAAGAGGAGAGCGAGAGAAAGATGATGGACGAAAAGTGAACGGAAGCTCGTCACAAAATCAAGATCATAAAGCTCCTAAGACGTTTTTTTATTGCTCTTCCGGAGATCTCCTCATTAGAATAATAAAAAACGATAACAATTTTTGTTTCATACGCTCTCAGCCCTGGGGTCATTCATAAAAGAAAAAAATACATTTTTACTCTCAAACGGATTGCGATTTTTAGTATTCAATTGAAAGAGTGCACGTGTTGGTTACGTGGTCGATTGAAAAATTG
This sequence comes from Campopleginae sp. 14b, assembly GCA_030522525.1. NCBI lineage: Eukaryota > Metazoa > Arthropoda > Insecta > Hymenoptera > Ichneumonidae > Campopleginae sp. 14b. The sequence continues at coordinate 45,354 of JAPYYS010000233.1, forward strand.
CTCAGCTCATTCGTTCATATCAGTCTGGAGTAAGTATCGTTGTAATAAGTATCGGTAATGCAGGCTCTGCGTCTCTAGGTCAGCCTCGGGCACAGGTGACTGCTCCGAGAAATGCCTTGACCAATTCATAAATTACACTTTTGTCGCATGCTCACAATTCTACCTTTACAGATATACATGGATTTTAATTGGCCCCCTTAACTATATACGTTTTTATTACGCTCGAATAATAATCATGAGAATAATGTTAAAATAAATGTCTTCTCCAAAGGACGTTGATCTCTTGGGAATTGATTAAAACGTCGTAATTGGATGAGTACTTTAACGCCGCATTATCTCTCTGCCGAGTCTCTTTGCTTGGGTCAATCACCGTACGAAACTCGTCGATAAAACATCGAGGACAAGAAATCCTCAGATTTCAATTATTTTCTATTCATTAATCCATAGAAAATAAAATATTCCGTTGGTTCTCGTTGCATCGTTTCAGTAGATTTTACACAATAGAAAATTCGTGGTTTGGAAAATTGAGGAATTTACGAAAAGAGGGGAAGGAGAATTCACGAAAAAGAGAGGAGGAAAAATTGAGGGATTGACGAAACTCGTCAATAAAACATCGAGGACAAGAAATCGTTAGATTTCAATTATTTTCTATCCATTAATCCATAGAAAATAAAATATTTCGTTTGTTCTCGTTGCATCGTTTCAGTAGATTTTACACAATGGCGAATTCATGGTTTGGAAAATTGAGGAATTTACGAAAAGTACGTCCGAGCATCCATGCTCATGCATATGCAAGCGGTGTTTCAGAGAATAATTTATTATTGTCTTTATGAGCTTCAAAGAACGGAGAGCACTGGACGAAACAAAAAAAGCATCTTTCTTGTAATTTAAGAGCTTCGTAAGAAATTTTTTTTTAAAATGATGTCACTCTTCCGAACGATATTTGTGCAGAAGAACGTGAACGACGTTGTATTTTTCTTGGGGAGCAATTACGACGAGAGTGACGATGAAACAGATTTGGAAAATTTGTTTAAACAGGACAACAACGTTATTAAGGTGTACAGAGACAGTAACAAGTGTTCGGAAATTACGATCCAATTAAAATGATCTTGTACGGCGCTCTTGATGCCAATTATAAAATATCACGGATTACATGTATCGTACGTCATGCACGTTCATAGAAACAACGATCGCTTATCGTTACTTCGTATCGAGATCCGATCGTCTTTGCTACTCTGTTATTTTCTCGTTCCCTCAACATTTTAGCGATCGATATCCATCACGTTTTTATCTTCAGGAAAAAACTACGAAACTACGGAATGTTACGATGAAAATAATTCCAATCGATATTTTACAGATTTTTTGTTTCCGATAATTTCTAATGCCATCCTACTTACCATTTCCGTTTGGAGATTTCGTTTGTCTCTCAAGATTTTCCCTATTGCCGAGTCTATCCTCGATGTCTTTCGTCAAATCCAGAGTTTTCGATTTCCCATTGTGCAATGCCTCGTTGTGTGCAATAAATCCAGTGAGTCTGACCTCTCGTCGATTGTCGAGATTGCAGTCATCTTTTATTTCGTATCTCGACATTATTGCCACTTTTTAATAAACGTTCCCGAACTTTTGTAAACAATAAATTGAATCGTTCAATGATTATTTTGTTAAAATACACATTAGCACTCGCTGTTCTTTTTTCTTGAGAGGGTGGTTTCTTTTTCCACCTATAAGCCAAGTCACGACCCTGTGAACAATGAAAAACGTCTCAATAACGTTGAAAAAAAAAAAAAAATGAAAAACGTGTGGGAGAAACGGATACGAATGAATGGAAGAAAAATTATTTCTCTTCTGGCTCGTAGGGGATAAGTCGTGAGTCGAGTTATATACCGAGAGATAAATCGAGAAAGTACCTCCAACGTCGTTCAACGGAAATAAATAGAACTTGCCCATTTTATGCATATTGTTATTTATTCCCACTCATTATTCACGTACACAATAGCCTTATCTCTATCTGTTTTTCTCCGTCAATAATAACTTCGTGAAGTTCATCATATTGTTTAGTTTACAGCAGCGATCGCGCTCTTACAGATAAATTGATTCAAATGTTGTGCGCATGTGTAAACGGCAAAAAAAAATTTACCGTTTTATTATAGTTTTGTTTAGCTTGCGTAAAATAACTTTATGATGATTAGGTAAATTATGATGTATTTTACGATAGCGAGTGCTGGAAATTTCACTCGCTCAACGTGCTCTTAACGGTGGAGTAAAAAAAATTACTGCATGCTGATGAGGGAATAGATTATTTGCAAGAAAAGCTAATTCGTCACTCGCTTCATGATCAATCAGTAAAAATTCAGTCGTCTTCGTCGGTGAGAGCGCGATTGTATTTTTTTAAATAAAATCTTCATGACTCGTTGGGTTGAGATTCGTCACTTGACCGCAACACTTTGAGGGATTCAGTGCAATTGCCGCGAAACGACAGAATGGAAGAGTAATCTTGAGATTAGGCGGATTTTTTTTCATCCAAAAGTAAAAAAAAAATGCAAAAAACAGAGAGGCGTTGAGGATGAAAAGCGTTTGAAAGGATTGGGACACACCATAGAGAGGATAGCATTTTCATGTTGAAGCCCCGATCGAGTCTGTTGTATAGATTCCTGAATAATATTCGAAAATGATATACGAAAGACGACGCGAGCAAAAAAAAAAATGTTTTCCTTAAAATAAATGAAATTGCCATGAAAACCTTTCCTTAAAATTTCACCTTAATAAATTTAGTTCATAGCTCCGAAATTAGTGTAACTCGAGAATGATTTCTGTATTTGAAAAAAAGTAGCATATTAAAAAAGCACGTTGACTCGTACGAACAATGGGGAACGCTCTATAATTATGGGATGTCACGCACCAGCTTGACATTGAACGATGCACCAGAAAGAATTGAGGCACAAGAAAAATTGCATTTTTTTTTCGATGAAAATTGAAAAAAACCGCTCCATTCCTCGTTATTTATTGGCGTAACAAGCAATTGAGCTGAGTGATCCGTCGCCATCTCGCCACCGTGAGTGCGAGAGAGATAGATGCAATTTTCGAAATTGAATATCTTCGACACGATATGATCAATAAAAAAAAGCCCCTGCTAGCGTATTCTTGCCATTTTTCCGCGTCCACTGACAGGGCCTTTTTTTGATTAGTCAAGCGATGGCGGAGAATTTTCATTTCGTAAATTCATTGAGCTATCGCTGGGGAGATGCATTTTCAAGTAAATGCTTCGTCGTACACTATTCATAAAGAATACGATAGCGAAAAGGTGCCCGGAGGATTATATGCACATGAGTACCTGTCAAAAAGCCCGCGCTCAAAGAAAATTGAACAACGGTTAAGCAGCGATAAGTCACGACCGAGAAAATCGATGAATATTGCAGACAAATCGAGGAAAAGATTTTTTGAAAAACACGGAAGTTTCGATTTCAATGTCGTTGAAAAAATCAACGGGTGAAAATAATTTACAAGTGAAAAAAATGGCGATCATTTGATTTTTAAGGTAATTTGCAAAAAAATGATGACGAATGTTCTTATCAATGTTAGAAAAGTCATGATTGAATCGCGAATATACGGACCCAGATGTTGGCAATCGAAAAATGTGAAGATTTTGAAAAAACGAAAAAAAATGTTTCAATTGTTCAATGTACCTTTTTGATATTATTTACGCAGTTCGTACCGATTTGCGATACGTTAAAAATCGCTTAAACTGTGAAAAGTCACAAAGACGGATAAAGTGCGATGGAGGATGTTTCGTGTTACACAATGCAGACGGAAATGCAGCCGGATGAGACTAAAACCTCTTTCTTATACCAATACGATGCACACAGGTTTCCTGACTCGTGAAACGATGGGAAAAACAAATAGATAGCAGCGAAATCACGAGTCATCCCGGGCGATCGTCATTTTTGATTCGACACGCTGAAACAATTGACGACTCGAACGACAAGCAAGGATACTCACGCAAGGACATAGGAAGATTGATCAACCGATCACTGATATATTTAATACTTACAGCATTCTAAGAATTATTTCTATTCGAATCAAATGAGATTGGAAACAAAACTTTCAACATTTTCTTCAAATCGTCCAAGACATTGTCATTGTCAATTTAATTTTAACAGAATGACGGTGAAGTTTCGACGAAATGCAATACAACGTTGCAACCAAATTTTACTCCAACTGCCGAAACAGTTTATTTTTTTTTTAAATATTGAATTTCTGGTAATTTATTCGATAGATACGATACTTTTCAGGATAATTTCGTCAAATCTTAAAATCTCATTGGTCTCGCAAGTGGGGAAGAGATTAATTACATAGAACCAATTGTTAATTAATGAGCTACATGCAATCTTAGTAACCAAAATGTTCTTTAGCATGTGACGAGATATTTTGCGCTACGAAAATTCAATATTGACTCGGGACGTTACGTATACGTCATGACTATTAATATATCACGAGGGGCGATCGATGAGAACTTTAGTTTTCGAATCAACAGGTGTAATCCTGCGAACGTCAATCACGAGTCAGTGTTTCGATCACGTGCATCAGTCAGCCAGTGAATCACACCTTCCCATCCTCCCGTGCCTCTCTCTCTCCTGTCTGCACGAAAATAAACATTTCTTTCTTTCTCCACGAGATAAATATGACTATTGAAAGTTTGTCATCGCATTCCAAGATGCTTATAGGGAAGCATTTTAAAATGACGTTCGTAACGAGGCTGTAACTTGGGCTATGGCTAGTGGCCTGCTTGTCAGATACCTTAATACGACTTTTTCATTCTGAGCTATCGTGGCTATAATGATAATGAAAATTGCAGACATGTATAATCACCGGACGTTCCGTTGCTTTCTCTGGTACGAACACGTGACTACTTTGCAAGGCTAGACTTGGAAGAGTTTAAAGAAATCACTCCTGAGCTGATATTCGATTTAAAGTCTTGGATTCTTTCTTTTGACGATTTGAGATTAAACAAATCTCGAGTCACTTCGAGTATTTCACATCGAACACATTCCGGAATCTTAAAAATTTCTAAATCATTGTGGACAGCGTACTTTTCGACAAGAAATTGCTCAAGATTTTTTAGTTTTCTAGAGTTCTACAAAAGAAATTAATAAAATGTGAATGTTCGTGCCAATAAGAACAAGTTTTCACGGTGCAGTTTCACGAACGACGTACTGAACGTTTTTACAAGTTTTTAAACATTACAGTGAACATATTTCTATGTTCTGTCGATTTGATTCGTAATGCAAAGTCTTTGCAGTACCGTTCGAGTAAATGTTACAGCAAAAAATGAGATCGATAGAGGCAAGGCTAAATATCAGCTGAGAAAATTTTCAGTTAATCCAGTAAATAGGGATTTTAATCTCGATTTTCCAAAATGTTGAATTTATTCGTTTGGATATTTTCAATATCAATTTTTTTAATTATGGTTGTGTCGATTTAAACAGTATGGTTTTAAAAATTCGGAAATCATTTTTTCCGTCTCAATGAACAAAAAAGTAAGAGTTCGGAGTAAAATAATCGTTGCCAAATGAATCTCTCGTATCGCAACAGAATTGAATTTGAAGAATTCTCATTTTAACAATAGCAATTTCAGTTATTACGATCGCAGCAATCACGACCTTGACAATCTCAATCATAGCAGGCCTCGATCTTAGCAACTTCGATTCCAATAACCTTGTCCAATAACAATTCCGTAATTTTTTCGTTTGCATCAATGACGTGACTATAAATTGGGATAATCGAAGTGATACAAATTAATGGTAAACAAATTTTCAGTAAATTTTCAACGTACCATGTGATTTCAACGATTCCTTTGAAACTGTATTCTCTTTGGTCACGTTGGATTACGATTGTTTATTTTTTATAAAAATCCGGTCCATTACGTCTTCGATAAATCGTGGAAAAAGTTTTCGTTTTGTTTTTCCGAACCACTTTCCTGTCTCAGGAACAATTGGCACTTTTTGAAATTGTTTTTTTCGTTCTTTTTTATCCAACAATTGAATATCGCGATTTCGTTGAAAACAGAACTATTTATCGTTTTTTCGTACCGACCCGCTGTCGGTTCGGCGAGTTATTAACGTCCTTGCAGAACGACTGAACAAGTCCACAGTCACCGGCGGTTTCAATCGAGACTTCTCGTATGGCACAGTGCACAAGTTCGCTCTCTGACAGGTCCTGCGAGCGAGCTAGCTCGAAAAGATCGACCGCGCATGCGCATCGGTTGAACGCCTCTGTTTAGTGTGTACGAATGCTGCAATGTGAACGCTTCAAAACATCACCACGTGCTCTTCTTTACCTCCGAACGACACCTCATCAGGCATTTTTGTTTTCGTTTTTTTTCGTCCAATTAAATTCCAGTCTCGGAAAAAATTATCCAGCGCCTCAATTTTCTGCACAATTGAACGCAATATTAAACAAAATTGGAAAAAAACGTGAAAAATGTGAGTTCAGGCAAAAAGCTCGACAACATATTTCACAGGAATCTAAAAATTCGCGAATTTCCGGAGAAAAAAATTTTGAAAATCGCTGAACCTCCGAAAATGTATTGCTACGCATTTACATTTTCTTTAGACGAACTCCTACGTGTGCATTTCCCTGTGATTGAGAAAAAAAGTAGAAAAAAATCTGAAAAAAATGTTCGTAGTCGTTTTGCAATATCTCAAGGACGAGATCGTCAAAAATTTCGCGGTTACTTTCACAAGACTGGCCTGTGGATGTTTCTTGGAATTTGGAAGAAATTTAGCAGGAGAACATTTCGCCGAAACCACTACCTGAATTTGTTTAGAATTTTCAAATATTTTTGTAAACAGAATATTCACACATTCAGTGACCTCGTTGGCGTTCCATTCTCTTTATTTAAAATCGCAGTATTCAGAGATTCCGAGGTGCGGACCAACACAAAAGAATAAGCCGTGAGAACTTCTGCATTACGTAAATCCTCGAATTTTCGAGTCCACGATTTTCGGATTAAATGAATAACGGTCAAGCTAAATGGAATCTTGATTTTTATTAACAATTGTGAAAAAAAACGAATCAACTCCCAGTCCGATTGATTTATATTGTGGAAAGAATAAACCGAATTGAATTGTTGATCGAATTTCTGAATGCTTCGAACTTCCCAGTCGAGAAACGAGGAGGGAAAAACGATGTTTCGATATGGGAATCGAATCGACGTCATAACGGATTAATCGTTCTGATCAGACTTGAAGAAGAAAAAAAATGAGGCGCGTTATTGTTTTTTTCTCGTGTGGGTTTGCATTTTTAAATTGCGATCCGCGTGAAAAAAAATTGAGTCGATGTCAGCGGCGGTTTCGACGAATTTTTCTTTCATGAGATCGAAGTGTGTTGTGTTAACTGGTTTAGACCCTACAGAGGAGACTTTGGTCCTAAAAGGTCGTAGGTAGAGAATGCGCAGCGTAGTTCGATAGTTGGTTAACTGCGTGATGCACGTAGCACGTGCCTGAGTCGTTTCTTCTGCGCATATACGGCCGAGCGACTTGTGACCGCAACAACAGGTATCTCCTTTCACCGGCTTCTACTTTGTGTATTCTTTCGAGTATCGACCCACGTCAACGTAAAAAGTTAAAGTCGAAGAAAAGAAAAGTATTTACGCTTCGGATTATGATTGCCTGTGCAAAGTTTTTTTTCTTTTTTTCACAGCAATTGCGACGGCTAATGTACAGTCATAAAGAAAACATAAAATCGACGTAACCGATGGCAATAAATTTGTACGTTTTGTTCATGCCCACAGCCAAACTCGCTGAGGCTCAACGCAATTTTAATTACAAACATGTTTTATACGCTACTACGGATTAGCCTCCGTCGAAGAATCTAAGGATATCAATTCGCTTCGGCCGAATCGAATTTTTCGTTCGTGTAGATATTTACGTCAGCTGCAAATTTCGAAAGATTCGTTCGGAACGTTCCTCTACCGGTTGGGGCAGCAAGCACCGAGTGTTTTGCAAAATCCAGGCACGACGGATCCTCGGGCTCAGGTTTCACAAACCAGTTGTATCCTCGTGCTCGTTTGACGTGCATTAATGTTTGGTTGCACGGGGAGGCTGAGCAAGCAGACCCTTATATTTTATATTTTGCGTCGCGGGATCTTCGAACGATCGTGTGTCGAGAGAGAAGAAGTGGGAAGAAGAAAGAAAGATAGAAAGTGAGTTACAAAAGGGTACCCGCGTCTTCTCGTGTTGTCAACCTCACCCGAAAGCTATTGCGTCATCATGCCCCTCGTCTTCCTGTTTACATTCTACACTGGATTAGTCAGGGAGAAGAAGAAGGAAGAGAAGAAAAAAAACGACAACAAAAACCCGTGGCTGTTGCGTCGCTCTTTTCCTCGGGGGGGGGGGGGCTCCCTTTTGGCCTTGACTTTCAGGGGACCTTGGTATCTCTCTCATTCGTCTTTCCATCTGGCGGTCTTGGTGCGATGCATCTACACGCGCCACCGCTTACGATGCGATAAAAAAGAGGAACAATAACGCAAATGGTGAAGATTTTTCATGGCCTCTCGGCTTCACATTTCGCGAAACTTTGTAAAGACGCTGGAGTGGAACCAAACGAAAAGTCCGAGCACTCCAAAAGTCTTGGATCATCGCGTTTTTTCCGATTATAACGGTCTTAGCAAAAAAAACCTTTGTGAGTCGATGTAATTTCAAGCAGAAATCCTGTCGACGGACAAACAATTCCTCAAACTTTTTATATCTATCGTCGACTCCACGTTTATTTCACTGGAAACTTTCCTGCTATTTTTTCAATGTCGATCCAATATTTTGGATTCAATTGTTAATATTTTATTGTTGTTATTGTTTATCGTTCCTATTGTCATTCCTCCTTCGAAAGAATTGATGTAAATATTACGAAATGCACAGACGACTCTGCCGATCAACCGTTTTTCTCACGTTATTTGTATTGACCACTCTCCGGCGAATTCCTGCTGCATATGTTTCTTTTGAAAAGTATATTTATTTTTGGTGTCGCTGTCGAGGTTTCTGCTACCCTGACAGAATCGTATTTCACAGCAACGAGTAAGAAAGCACGGGAAAATTGATAGGGCGCATGTGGCAATAATCGTTCGAAAATCGTATCGTCTATGGAGAGTAGGATTCATTTTCGATCTATTTGGATTTTTTTTTTTAGTTGAGTTTTTGCTCAAAATAATGACCGTTTTGTAGTTTTTAAAATTATTTTTTATTATTTGGTACTTTCGAGACTGGTGTAGAAGAAATTTTTTTTTCATTGCTTTTGTTTTTTCCGTGTCATCGTTGCCTCTGCAAACGTCAATGGTTATCCATTCGTTTTTTTTGCGTTGTAGGCTTTTCCGCGTGTGAAAATGAGCGGTAGATAAAGAAAAATTGTAATGATTGAAAGGCTAATACGCAAATCGAAGTTGGATTTGAAACCGTGAATAAATTTCTGTGAAATTATGTTCGCGTGACGACCCCTACGCTCCGATAAAATTCGTCCGGCAATATCTCCGTATAAGCACTCGGTCGGAAGTGAATACAAAAAGAAAAAAAAAATCTTGCCATTATTCGTTCGACTTCATGTGCACATCGTAAATCGCAGGTACATGTGCAGCCTGCAGCATATCGCGATAGCTCTCGCTTAATACACTTGGTGCATTTTGCTCGTAATTCTTGAACGACTACGTAATCCGCAAACAGCTGACGTCTGGTTACACTCGTCGGTTGATAAGGTCCATGGCGTATTATACCATTTGATCGATGAACTCGTAAATATTCCGTAGCATGCATTTTTATGCCAAAAATGGAATAAAAATATTTTTGCATTTACTACGGTCAGGCAGAATGGGCTTCTCGTTTTTTCGAGACAGGAATTTGTCCACTTTTTATAATTACAACGTTTCAGTCAGGAATTCGTAGTTATCGATATGCTGCATTCTCTACATATTTAAAAAATTCCTGCATCAATGAAATTTAATTTTATTATTCACTTTTTTTCCATTTTTCGTTGCAGAAGCGCTGAAATTTTCTTTCTTTCTCAACCAAATGCGGTGTTCGAAATTTGCGTTGACATTCCATGCTGATCGGACGAGCGAACCAGCCGAACGCACGATCTATAGCCCGATGTTTTTTTACGTGATAGATTTTTCGATGTATTTTCTATTTTCTGCTCAAATTTTCACGAATGAATGATATTTTTTAAATTATTAAAAGACTCCTGCCACTTCATGAGGTTTCTTTTTTTTTTTTCGAAGGAATACGAAGCGAATCAATAATTCTAGGAATGTTTGTGTAGTGGAGAAAAAATCTCATAGATGGCGTTGTGAGCGGGCAGGATTTCCTGGATCATTTCATTAACAAAGTAACGAGCAGAGACAATTTTCATCGCCCAAGAAATTGTTGAGGTGCCTGATCGTGAGGTGATAATTCAAAAACGAAAAAAAAGTTAAACTCCTCCGGGAGAGGCCCCGGGGGGATTCGAACCCCCGATCTCCTGTTTACTAGACAGGCGCTTTAACCAACTAAGCCACGGCGCCTGTTGAGAATTACTCCCAAACCGAGTCTAATAAGGTCGCGAAGAGGGGCTAGCTTTGCACAATTTTGTTGGAATTCCTGTACAACGTACCTCAAGTATGCAGCTCCAACTTCTCAGTTCTTGTCACACATGATTAACTTTGGTACGTGATCGAGCTAGACTGTTTCCTCACGAGGAAAATCGAATAGTTTAATATGCTCTGGGAACTTCAACATCGTTAGAAAGTTGGGACAACGTAATGTATGCTCACGTGGTGGTAATGAAGAATAAATCGAATGTAGAACGACCGAGTTTTGCGAGTTCGTCGATTACAAAAGTTTTTTCATCAATCTATTTTTTTTTAACAATCTGAAATTTCGTTCAATCATATTTACGTGATAATCCAATTAAACTAATCAAACAAACGAAATCGTTCCGTTGTCATAAACAAAGAGGTCACAATAATCGCCTTACATAATTCTGTATATACGTAGTTATCCGAATCAGTATTTAGCCATAATATATGTATGTTACTCTCGATGGCATATATTTAGTGAAGTAGACCAGTTACCAGGAATTAAAAAAACAACAAAAAACATCATAGTGGGGGATTTTGTTGAACCCAAAGCTGCTCTATTGTCCATTCGTTCTCAACGTTGTCGTACCTTTCCATCTCTCTCATTGTATGATTATCTGTGCCCACTGGAACGAAACGAATTCCAAATCACTCACGTAGTGACGCTCCTCTATTTCATGCTCGACTATTTTCTCATAGGCGTAGAATTTTACTTCGTTTTCGATCGACTTCGAGCCAAACTGATGCGTCAAAATATTTTCTCAACGTGCGAACTTTGGGCTCGACTTTTTGTAAAGATTTTCTCGAGTATTCAAGGTCGAAGTTCGCTCACTTGAAATCGTAAACATTGGATGTGTGCGATACGACTGGTCTGAGAAAATATTCCTATTCAACGCTCTTAGAATATATTTTTATTCTGAATACTTTTGTGATTGAACGAATTGGCGAAATTTCATATTTTTTTGTGGTTATGAGACGCTCCAGATGGGGCGACTGGGACGTCTTACGAGCACGCCATTCGCCCGCCTTTCCCGTGCTTCTCTACCCCCACCACATCTTCCCGCTCCAATCTCTAGTAAACACACGAATACAAAAATGTATATCTATTTGTGTAGAAACAGTAAACACGAAAAGTTGTGTAAGTCGAGGTCGCTGAGTGAACTGAAATCCCGGAATTGCAGAAGCTACACGACAACGGTCGTCAGACACGGATACAAAGGCCTGTTACTCGCGAATAAAATGCAAACGGTCTCCTATTCCTCATTCCTGGCCACGTCCAGATACGATGAGAATGTGTTGCTTTTTTTCTTCCGTTTTGCTGCATAACCAACAGCTCGGTCATTACTCACGTATTTCTTTCCAAAAGCGATAAGAAAGTGTGTGAAATATTCAAGTCTACATATGAGATGTTTTTACATCTTTGAATTCCATCGTGTTATTCGACAGATATACGTATCCGAAGAAAAAATCCACACAATTGAGGGGATATTCGAAAATATTCTGGGGAATCGAAGGTCAAACGTCATAGAACTGAAACATCGGGTCAAAAGACTGGATGCACTGGGAAAAAATATTCGATTCGAGAGATTGACGGTATCGAGTTGGATGGAATCGAAAAATGCTATTGTGCAGCTTGAAAAATAAAATCGTATAAAAATTGTCTGGCTTGAAAAATCATCGCGAAAAATCCAAGATCGATAGAGTAGTTGAGATCGTCGAGATACTCGATCGAATGTATGATAAAATCTGATCGGAATAATGAGTCTCTTGTAAAAGCGAATATTGCGAAATGCAGACTCGGCTCAGAATGAAGAAGCGCACCGTAATTGAGAGCAACCGTAGGACGAGGTGGCCGAGTGGTTAAGGCGTTGGACTGCTAATCCAATGTGCTCTGCACGCGTGGGTTCGAATCCCATCCTCGTCGGTCCGATTTTTTGTCGTCGTGGAATTTAAAAATAACAACGCGACAATAATAAACTTTCAGCTTACATTTCTCTTTATGAACTTTCGTAAATAGACTTTCCACGGTTCTGACCTGGCTGTGCACGGGAGGTTTGAGGTTAAATTGGTCGAGTAGCATCTGACGGGAGGAGAGCGGTAATATTTTCTTTAGCATTTCTTACGTTATGTTTTTGTTTTATTCCTTCACGATTTTTTTTATTCGAAATGATAAGTAGCCACGAGTATATTGCATTGATCTGTCTGGATATGCGAAAGCATGATATATACACGCGACATCACGTGCTACAATAAATAACGAAAGTACGTTAATTTTTTTATTTACGAATATTTTTTTGCACATACCGAGTCATCGGGAAGGAAACAGCATCGATAATTCTAATGTCCAATTGATGATAAATCACTATTTCCGACATGGAGTTCTTTGTACTTAGTAAAAGTTTTTTTTTTCAGTCTAAGAATTGAGGGGAAAAAGTACTTTGAATTTTTTTCGTCTCGAGTAACAATTGTGTACATCAGACTCTATTATTAGAACGAAGAGATTCCACGTCGTAAAACATTCATAGCAAATTCGAGATAAAGGATGGAAGGACAGGCTGTGTACATTTTTTCTGATGGAACTCAAGGACGTAGGAGATCATAAAGCACCTCGTCCTTTTACTTTGACATATCGTGTTCAATCGGTGTATTGTTCAGCGTTTATAATGAAGATTAAATGTTAGCTTTCAACGCCAAGTAGGTTAAGTGCGCGATGTATGTTCTTATCCAACTTGAAAATCTTTTCCAGAACACGCCATAAATTTATTTTTCCGTGCTTTTGCTTTATTCTCAAGCAACGAGGACATTTTGCGTATTTCACGTGAATGAAAATCTCACGTTCGGTGCAGTCCATAAATTAGCCTAGAAATGGAAACAAACGGACAGTTTGCTGGTTCGTAGCGCTTAGCAGTGTGAACGGATTTCGTACTACGAAGCGAAGTTTGCCTCGCTGTTCTACCGACAGTCAATCGTACTACAAAGATTCTTTTATTCGGTAAGATAAATTTCTGTAATATCATCCCTCGAAGACCTCGGTCTACGATTATATTTAAATGTCACGAAAAAAATATAAAAAATACCATGAAAAATTGTTTGAATGCAATGCAGTCGTTATTCAATGAATTATCCGCTCAATTCAATTGATTAAATCATTCTTTTTTACATGTCGAATCAAAACATGCAAAAGTCACGGAACGTGTGTACTTTTTGCTAAATTTTTTGCCATTTCCTCGAAATAATCCTACACTTCGAAAAAATATTTGTTGCTTTCATGTGTTGGATAATCGTCTACGTAATTGGGCACAATTGCATGATAACTGTTCAATTTTGCATTGTGTATATTTTGTACGTAATTTATCGCAAAATATTCCGAGGCAGTCGTGGCCGAGTGGTTAAGGCGTCTGACTAGAAATCAGATTCCCTCTGGGAGCGTAGGTTCGAGTCCTACCGACTGCGAAAACATTTTTTTTTTTTTTAAACATTCTAATTGCCTGAGGTAGATTAAATTTTGAACTAACGAACTTTCTTCCAACATTTTCATGAACTCAAAAAACACTCTCTAGGATTAATCTAAAGTTTTGCGATTGTCATTAAAATTGTACGAATTCAACTGGTTTTAATTCAACGTACTGGCGACTAAAGTTTGTCAGGTATTTTTAATTCTATACCAGCAAAAAAGTACTTTGACCGTTTGGAAAAGTGACAGAACGATTTATTCTCTAGTTCCGACGATAAAAAAATGCCGGATATAAATTTACATGGAGTGGACGTGGGTTGGTCCGTCGCTGCCTGGTTTTTGTCGTATATTCCGTTGGTCATGCTGTCAGAAATACGATCCTGCGAGAATATTTATACACTTTTACCCATAGCGTAGCTCGCAATATCTATATCGAAATAGAACTCGTTGCCGACTGTCAAAAAAGAGATATTTTACGATATACATATGTAATTTTTCATAATGCAATTGGAAGAGATTGGACGGTTCAGTTTGCTAAAACGGTCCAACGGTTTGATGAAGCTCGAATTAGGCTCGTAACGTGTAAGTAAATAATTGAGTTCCCTTCCCTCTGAAAAATTCTCCAGGCGATATCGCATTGCAATCTTCGAAAATATTCTCCTCGAAAGAAAAATCCGATGCTGCTCTATTTTCGGAAAAGTCATGAAAAATGTGATGCAAGAAAAATTATCGTTTCGAAATATCTGGCGTAATGAATTTTCGCTGACGAATCGCGAGCTCATCGTTTATATGTTCAAGTGTCATCATTAAGACATGTCAGTATTCAAGGTGATTATTTATACGCACGAATCGTTTTCGTTTACGATCAAAAATATTTGCACTTTCCTTGAAATTTACCAGATAAATGAAAACTCATCAGTCGATTCGATAAAATAAAAAATGTTTTCAATGAATTAATCGTGATAGAGGTTTTTGCTTAAATTTCTTCGGAAAAACCTCCACGATGCAGATAAGAGACAAATTTTCCACCGCTGTTCTCTGGAATGTTTTTCTTACTAAATTGTCGAATCGAGCAAACATTTTTTTGTGTCACATTTCGCTGTTCATGAGTATTCATAACTCTACATTTTCGAGAAGTTTTGACTTTTGCTTTTTCAGTCTGTCACTTGCCAAGCGATTACAGTTATCTGTTTTCGACTTCAACTTATCGGCCCAATTTTTACTTAACTCGAAACACATGCATTTTGAGATCGAGGATCGTCGATTATACAAATTAACGAATTGCTTTGTCTGTTGATTCAGTTTTATCACGTCAAGTGATAAAAATAATTCTGCTTAAACTCATCATTTTTACTTTCCCCGACTTTCCTCGATAACTACATCGATGTTAATTTTACGTGAGAAGATAAGTTAAATCGGTTATCGATTAAACACATGCCTTCTCGTCACAATTCCTGGGACATCTGTTTACGAGAATAGATCTGTGTATTTTCGTTCAGGACGAAGAATAATTGTAATGCTCGTTGATATATTCATCTCCATCGACTTCTGTGAAGTAATTTTCTTTCGTTAATGAAATTTGGTCCAATTAGATATTTGGATCTCCACAGATGGCTCGTCCGAAGGTTCACTCGATGCGGCATCATTTTTCCATGCATAATTGTTCAACAGCTGGCTCACGAGATTTCTATTTTTATTTTGTCCTCCCAATAAAATTCGTCCTCTGTGAGACAGGGAACGGAATTTTGTCATTTTGTAGAAAATGATAGTCTGAATGATATTTCAATTAATTTACCGAAAGCGACCAGAGAATTACTTAAAAAAATAAGGTCTTCGTGCGGTAGAAATAAATATTGAGAAAACTTGTAATTTACGATTCGGTATTTATTTTTTTATTTTTCCCTTTTGATGGGTACGTTTTCAGTGAGTATACAAAAAATTTAATATTTTTATGTAGATAGTTTTCTTTGAGGTTGACCGCAGAAATCATATGCACAGTACACGAATTTCTTATCGAAGTGTGGGGTACATAGAGCTTATCATCTAGGCGGACAACAATTCGCTCGAAATGCCTGTCTAGTTGTCTCTTTTCGTACACAACGCTCAGAGTCTATTCAGTTCATTTTTGCCAAACGACGATAGCTTTGACAATGATAATATCAACATTTTTTACGACCAATTTAGAGGAGAAATGTTTGTATGCATTTAAATTCTTATTGAGAGTGATAAAAAAATGGCAGACAAAAAAAAATTGGTGAGATTTGATGGTCGAATGGTCGAATTAGTTGAGAACTCACTGGATTTTTCGTCGAGTGTTCCGAGTGAATTTTCCATCAAATTGATTAACTTTTCCTTTGATCCGGACGATTTTTGTGTGGATCATTCGATGACCCTTTAAATGGGTACTCGATGAGTGAAACGAGTGCAACGATCGACTGCTGATTTGCACATAGAATAATTGACATATTCGGGGGATACTGGATCGTATCACATTTTTCTCTCGTTCTGCACAAATTCTCTTTGACTCTTTCGTCCCGTGCGCTGTTTCATTCTCTGCGGATATATATTAAGCATTTTTTTTTGAAACAATGCATTACGCTGGTTAATCGAGTTTGTACCATTGATTATATCGTTGACCGTTAATTCATGGGTTACGCAATGTCGTCGATAGACTTTAGAGTTTGCCTTCGGACCTGCGATACTTTCATAGTTTATGGGCGATTCATGGGTCTTCGAGGCAGAATAATTCTTACACAATACATCCTGTTTGCACACCATCAGGCTTTTATTTTTACGTTAATCGATCTTCGTTTTCTAATTGTTAAATTATATACGACAGAAACTCATAACATACGTAAAAAAGTAGGAAAAAAAAAATTTAACTCGATGACACGAATTGTGAAGAATAACTACATGTTCGACGATGCAACTGCATAATGAGGTATCATATGCCCTTGTCAATCGGATATGGCATGCCCATATCTGATTCTCATAGCACACACTCAATTTTCTCATTCTATACGGAGCTAACGAACATCACTTTTTCCGTCACGTTCGCGGAGTCTTTATGCTTTTTTACGACGATGAAAAACGCTAACTATACGCCGGTCACAACGCGTAAGTTCTGGTTTTTCTTGCGGATCCGTGAATCTACTCCGGTGCCCGGGCCTCCGTGACCTAAATTCCCGAGTGAGCAAAAGAATATTTTTGATGTGGATATTTTTCTTTCAAATTAGAAACCATGCTTTTTATGGCGTTGGCTCTTCCTGACTCCAAGGAAACGAACGAATTTATTCAACGTTCTAGACTCCCGGGAGTCACGCGCAAAAGTTAACTTCTGCGTTTATTTTTCTATCGTGCAAAATGAATGAATAATGTCGCCGTTGTTAGTCACAAAAATTTAGAGACGTCACGACTTCCGATAAATATTTTTCGTGATGGAATTCGTAGTTCAAAAAATTGACAGTTTTCGTATTTCTTATGCACAGACCTCGATTTTATGGCGTTGTGGCTCCGAAACTAAACCGTTCGACTCTCTGGATTTTTTTTCTGAGACAAACTTCTTCACCCGTTTCCCAATACCGGAGGGAATCATTTCTTTTTTTAAGATTTTCAAAAGTTTCGCAGTTCATTCGTGAGATATGATTTTTTTTTAACGATCGCATGCAGAACTCGGAAAACGCTTCGGCGAGATTACTACCTTAACACCGAAATCTCATGATTGGATATTCACAAA
The DNA here is from genome assembly GCA_030522525.1 of Campopleginae sp. 14b. Lineage (NCBI taxonomy): Eukaryota > Metazoa > Arthropoda > Insecta > Hymenoptera > Ichneumonidae > Campopleginae sp. 14b. The sequence continues at coordinate 63,141 of JAPYYS010000233.1, forward strand.
CTCGAGTCTCAGTAGAAATATTTCGCCCTGTAATAATTCCAGTAAAAATCCTGACCAGGCAGACGCCGCACCAGGAAAAAAGAAAAATCATTTTTTTCGTCGTCGAATACCAATCATCGCGTGGCTCTCGAGTTACACATGGGGCAAATGTTTCCAAGATGCTCTGGCAGGACTCACGGTCGGGTTGACCGCAATTCCTCAAGGCATAGCTGCTGCCACTATCGCAGGATTACCCCCACAGGTAACAAAACGAATTTACTGAAAAAAAAAAAACAGATTTTCTTCTGGGACTGAAAATTTCAAATAAAAAAAACTTGAGGCCTTGAATGAATGAATTTTTCGAAAAACGCATTAGTACGACGTTTTCTAATTTTCAATGACACTCAAGAGTTACCGCTTTGTAATTATTCTTTCGATAAATTGGTGAGACACAGAACTGGCCAAAAAATCGTTTTCATTGCTTCGGATTTACTGCACCAAACAGATTCGTTTTCCCAATTTACTCTCATTAACCTTCCCGTAATTATAGTTTTCATACCACAAGCATGAGGAGAAGTTAAAAAAAGCTTCAATTTTAACTTTGTCGATGTATAAAAATTGCGAATAAAATAATTCATCAAGTTGAAGTTTGCATCGTTGGAATGCAACGAAATTCTTTTTTTTTTCTGGAGCAGAGTTCGTAATTAATTACGAACATTTGGTCCGGAACATGAAACGATTCTCTCTTGCAACTCAAAATCTAGATCAACTAGAAAAATTGGCATAATTTCCAAAATTCAATGATTGATGAAAAAAGCATTTTTCGTTGAATCTCAACGTTGAACATTCCAGAGTCATTCCACTGATTGAGAATCGTTTTGAAAATTTTCTGCAGTATGGATTGTACGCTGGATTCATGGGCTCCTTCGTTTACCTTATATTCGGCAGTTGTAAGGATGTAACGGTAGGACCTACAGCAATAATGGCTTTACTTGTGCAGCCTTACGTGGTCAAGTATAACGAGGATTTTGCGGTGAGAATTAATCGAAAAATGTAGAGTTGCGTCGAAATGGGCAATTAAAATTATTCAATTAAATTGGCACATTCAGGATGTAAAATTGGAATTCCTTGTCGTTGCTAAAACTGGTCTGAGAATAAAAGGAAACAATAACATTGGTTTGCAATGCTTCAGGTACTTCTGACTTTTTTGAGTGGCTGCGTAATAGCAACAATGGGAATAGTCCGACTTGGATTTTTAGTTGATTTCATCAGTATGCCAGTTATTTGTGGTTTCACGAATGCTGCAGTATTATTAATCGCATCTTCTCAAATCGGTACGCTGTTGGGTATTAAAGGTCGTAGTAGGTCTTTTCTTGATGCCATTGAGAAGCTTTTCCGTGATATTGAAAAAGTGGCTCTCTGGGACAGCGTGCTTGGCATTTCTTGTATCGCTGTTCTCGTCGCTTTGAAAGTACGTAAAATAAATATTTTCTATAAAATCGTTGACGAGACTTTTCTGACGTTTATGGATCGTGAAAAAATTCAATTTAAAAACAGTTGCCTACAGATTTCATAACTGCTCTGTATTCTGTGCGTATTCCAAGCTGATCAGCTGTTTGTTTTCGTTTCAACTAAAATTCAGCATCTACCTCAGAATCGAAATGGTACATGGACACAAAAATGCATGAGGCTCGTTTCGATCGGACGAAATGCGATCGTCGTCATCGCAGGAATAGTTCTGGCTTACGTACTTTCTACTTATGATTATGAGCCTTTTATAATCGTGGGGAATATTACCAGAGGCTTGCCGCCTTTCACGCCACCTCCGTTCTCGAGCGTCGTCGGCAATGTCACCTACAATTTCGAGGAGATGCTCACCGAACTTGGTCAAAGCTTAGCAACAGTACCATTGATTGCAGTTCTCGAGAATATCGCCATAGCCAAATCTTTCGGTGAGCCAAGATTAAAAAAAAAAAAATACCCACAAATCGTGTGCCTCAATTCGCTTAATTTTCTATCGGTCGCTACCATTTGCCATAACTTTTCGCTCATCAAGGTCAACTGTCCATTAATATCAATTAAAACATGAAAACAAGAGCTTACGGATGAAAAAATAACAAAAAAATTCAGAGATTCGATTTTTGGCAATATTTTTGAAAATGGAAGAATTTATTTAATGAAGTTAAATTTGCCTCGTTATATTCGCGAGTAAATGAAGTGGAGAACCTCGAACAAATTTTTTACTGGGCGAATCTGATGCTCTGCTTGATCAAAGCCAGTGAGATGGAAGTTATTGGATTATGCTCTTATCGTTCTCATACCTGACTGGCTCAAAGGCCAATATGTCGTTAAATACGAAACCCCGTCTTGGTTTTTGTTTATTTATTCGAAATTGCTGGTGCGCAGAGTCCTTTACTTTTCACGAGTCCCCTATGCACATGAGTCTCGCAAATCGCGTATAGATCTCAAGTGGAAATGACTATGACGCAGCCAAGGGAAGGTCCGTGGACGTCAACCAGGAGATGGTGGCATTGGGTCTTTCCAATTTGACCGGAAGCTTCGTGAGGTCGATGCCCGTCACTGGAAGTTTTACGAGAACAGCTCTGAACCATGCTTCGGGTGTTCGGACTCCTATGGGGGGTATAGTGACAGGTACACTCGTCCTTCTCGCCTGTGGCCTTCTGACATCGACCTTCCAATTTATACCGAAGTCAACACTTGCTGCTATTATTGTCGTGGCCATGTTTCACATGCTGGAGTTTCACATTGTCGGTTTATTATGGCGAACAAAAAGTAAGCATTCAGCATAAATTCATGGGAAAGGCAATGATGATTTTTGCGATTGCAACGCACCGTTTTCATTTTCTCTGGTGTCCTATTTTCAAGAGCTTGATTTGCTACCGTTCCTCGTGACTCTCGTAACGTGTCTCCTGTGGAATTTGGATTATGGAATGGCAGCGGGTATCCTGTCAAATCTTTTATTGTTATTGTATTCCACGGCGAAGCCAGGATTGAAAATAGAAGAAAAAAATATCGCCGGCGGCAATATCTTGTTAGTTTCGCCACAGCAATCATTAAGCTTTCCGGCTGCTGAGTACCTCAGAGAAAGCATCATGTCCTGGTAAGAAGACAAGAATACGAACGTTACCTTTCGATCGAAGCGACCTCAAGTGAATCGCAAAAAAAACGAGCCTCGTGCGAGTCCGAGAGATAGAGATTCACATTTTTTGTAAAACCTGCGACAAAGTCGAGAATCAAAATGTGGTAAAATATAAATTTCTTTTTAGTTGCGATGGACGAAACGATCCGATACCGGTGGTCGTCGAAGGTACTAATGTGCACTGTATAGACGTCACAGTGGCTAAAAATTTGAGGCTCCTTCAGCTCGACCTAGAAAGTCGCAATCAGAAACTAGTGTTTTGGAACTGGGGTAACGAGACCAAAGCGACGCTTACGAGATATGACAATTCATTCTCTACGTGCTTTGTCACAAGTGCTACTCTCGAAGCGTTATTTCATGGTAATTTTTATTTTTCTTCTTCTCTCTCATTCATCATTGAAAATTCAACATTTGTGTTGAATTTTCAATGGCTTCGCCGCGTACAGTCAGTATCACGATATATATGATAATAATAATCATGGAGCTGAAGTTCGCAGCGCTGGAATCCAAAAAATATATATTTTTATTGACGATTTTTTAGATTTTCAAAATTATATGAATTTTTCGTTTAATCATCATAATTGCGTTCTGCATTTTAAAAATTAACATCGCCAGAGAAAAAATAGAATTTCGTTGCATTCCAACGATGCAAACTTCAACGTCATTGATAATCAGAACAAGAAAAATTGCAGTAAATACAATAGCAATGAACACTTATATGCGCAAGGAAATTATTTGTCAAAAGTTTAAGTTTTCGTTCATTTTCGTAATAAATTTCCTTCGTGTACCAATTCTAGAAAAAAAAATGGAGATTCACGTGGTGCATGAAAATTGGAGGAAAATTCGTAGTACGTTTCCGAATTTTGACTTAAATCACGGCAGTTTTTAATTTTCAATTACAAGAAATCTAAAAATAGGCAGGAAAAAATATCGCGATTGATTTATTTTCCCATTTTTATTGTTAATATTTGAAACAACTACGTCAAATCCATTTTTTTGTGATCGAGCATGCAGTAAATGTTGCACATTCGGACTGAATGTTTTATTTGAATTTGACAAGTTATTGAATATTATTCGGGCATTTTCGAAATTGGTGAATAATTGGGGGATTATGCGATACGTGCGGTTATCCAATGGTCCGTAACTCTAACAGGTAGACCATACTCGAAAATGGTTACGGTCCGTTGAGGTTAACCGATAGACTGCAGGTATCGAACAATGCAGCGTATGCAAGTATTGCTCGACGGGAGTCGACGGGGCGATAGCAAACGCTATATAGTGCAAGACTTACTTGGTAACCCATCGAAACATATGTGTGCGGTGACAGCTGGTAGAAATTGTGCAGGCGGTATTGCAAGCCCAATATGGTTATGGTCTCCGGCAGTCTGAGAAAGTCAGGCTTGAAGCTTAAGGTAAACGGACGGAAGGGTAAGAAAGACCATCACGAGATCTGGCAGACTTTGGGCGGGTACGTGACTCCTTTGGCTGTGCACCATTTCGACTGTGTAAGATTCGAACCATTATCGAAGTCGCGTAAACTTTAGGCTGCATTTACGTTGCAGCTCTAGGGCCTCAAGATTGCGGACGAAGGTGTCGAAACTTGACTAAAGTACTTTGCCCAAAAACAGGGTCGACGATGTCTCGAGCCTATGCGAGCTCATTGGCGAGGGTTTCTTCATAAAATCTAACGAGAGTGATGATAAGGACGGAATTTAACAACTTTAGCCATTCCTTCGCTTTCACGAGTTTTCATCGCGTTCGAATTGGATTCGATGCTTTACTTCGGTCCTTGGCAATCTTCGGATATTTTTCGGAACGAATCCCGTGAAAAGTGATGTATTTTTTTTCGTGGGGAGTAAATTCGATTTATTATGGAGAAGACGATGCCCCAGGCACGTGAAATGGCTTAAAACCTATACACATTGCTTACGGGTGAAGCAACTGAAACGATTTTGAACGCCGGAATCGCTTTCATGCTTGCACTATTGATACCAACGGTTAACGTATGCATTTCGTTCTCGAGAGCCGCCGGAGGATCCGCTTCGACTACTTAAGTTTGAAAAGCGTCCTTGAGCTTTCATCGCCATGGGGAATCTCGGCTGAGAATAACAAAGCAGTTCCGTATTATTTGTTAGATACCGGAAGTCAATCCTCGAAAAAGAACAATCACATTATTTTAAAAATCGAGTTGATTGGTTACCGACTAGAAAAAGCAGAAAATTCCATTTTAAGTTTTCCATCGGGAATTCCTGGAAAAAGCCAGTCCCCCACGGTTGTCACAATCCTATCAGTAAATATTATTTCATAATTCAAAATAATCACCATTGGTATATCGAAAGCAACTGTGCAGTCGAGGTCTTGTTAGAATTCACCATAACCCCATAAAGGCCCGAAACTCTCGAATTCGAACGAAAATCATAATCCATAAAAAATGGAAAAAAATCCAATCGAACCCCGAATGTAAAAAGCCAATCAAAAGCAACGGAATTTCAAGAAGTATGGGCATTTCTTCGGCGGCGTTTTTTTTTCGAAAAAAAGAATTTCTGAAAAATCTAAAAAAAAGGAGGTATCGTTGGTTTGACATAGATTTTCCCATACATCGATAGTCAATCCTTTACAGAAGAGTCCGACCGACCAATCGAATATTTATAGTTTTCGTTCTCTTTTTCTCTCTATTTCGGACCATTTTTCGCGTTGCAAGCGGGGAATGGTTAAAATTGATACCAGGATATGTTCGAATATTCCGGTTGAGAGTTGTGAGGCGCAAAACCGTCTATGCTGCATGTATAAATACTAAAACAGTTTGGTGTGTGCGTGTTTTTCCTTTTATTTCCATTTGGTCTTTATATCCGGATCCGACTAAGGCTCGCACGAATGTTTGTAGCGCCGAAGGGACAGTATATCCCGCGAAAAAATGCCTCGACTACTTTTATGCTGGATTAAGTTTTAGGAATAATAACGTTTCGTTTTACAGACGAGAGCGGCAGCCAATCAAAAGGGATCTGCCAAGCGAAAGTCGTGTAACGTACTATAACACGCTTTTTTTTCATTGGACATTTTTCTTCCTGGTCCAATTATTCATCGAGCGAACTTCGTCGTACGATAACGAAAGTGAATAGCAACAACTGCTTCAATTCCTTATCCGTCTGTCAAAAAACTTTATCCTTCACTGTGGATATAATTAAACTCAAGAAACTCAAGAAAACTTAGAACCCGATTTCGACATTAAAAACACTTGCTGCATTAAATGTAAACCAGAATAAATTTGGCTAATGCTGTTTTAACCGGATGAGAATAAATGATTTTTGAGAACAAGATTTTAGGGATTTTCTTTTCGAAATTTATCGAATCTCATTGATTCACTTCGTCGTTCAAAATAAGCGAAGGACGAGACGGATTTTTTATGCTCTTCGGAGATTAGTCTTTAGCAACATCACGAAGATGCGTTCGGTTTTTCCTGATGTGATGATTCTGCGACCAAGAAAATCGGAAATTTCGGTAACATTTTCGTGATACGTTTTGCCAAAATCGTCGTCACTAGTCGATTTTTGGTATTCTATAGTGTTTTGCTTCCTCATAAAGAAAGCCATGTGACGGTCAAATTTTTTTTTCTCCAGATTTCAATGTCAATGAGCTTAAAATGTCCAAAAACATCGAAAAATCGTATCTAGAAAAAATGTCCGGATTTGAGTTTAAATGTGTATGTTCTGGCACTGTAAAATTCAAACGTTCATAATTCGAGAACAATTTCAGCTACAGGGCTCCCGTTTTGCACAGATGTTGAACCATACGAGCTCTTCATTCTCTGAGAATTTTTTTGGGATTGCTACAAAACGACGAATTGTACAGCATTTTTTGGTTACTGCTAATTTTAAATAAAAAAAAATTCAAGCCGGACCAATTTTTACAAATGTACAAATCTCTTGAGCTGAGAGAATGGAATTTAGAGACTTTTTTTTCTTAACTTTCGAGATAGCGAAGTAACTAACAGGAGGATTTCGATAAATTTTGCGATAAAGTAAACGAGGAACAGGGAGCATTTGATAACGACATCATTCCCGTAGTAACATATGGAAGTAAAACCGGAAATCAGTGTCAGTTCGAACAGCAGGGAGACCGCGAGCTCTCTGCTGGAATCGATAACTTGGCGGGGTGGCAGTGCGGGAAGAGGAAGCAGTGAACAGACTCGTAACTCTGAGAATCTCTTTTCCTAATGTTGCTGGATCCTCGACGTCGGGGTATAACCACGGAACGATATGCAGGCGTCTGGGGCGCTGTACGCCCTTCGATTCTGCTCGATAATGGGAAGTTTATCACTCGATAGCATTTTCCGGGCGTACTGTGCGGCGTTCCAGAGAGCACGTGTGGATGAAAGTTGATTTGATAACAGAAACGAAACCGACCCTTGATCTACGGACGATCGAGCCATTCACGCCGCCAAAAGTAAAAGAAACTGGACCGCCCTTTCCTCCCTTTATCACCGAACAAATTTGAGCTGCCGTGTTAGCTCAACCGAACCTCCCGATCGCTCTTCGCAAACATGAATTCGAGGGAATTGGTATCGATTGAAAAATCGGTTGAAGTTCTTAAGCAGCTTCACTCCACGACTACGTTTTTAATCGTGTATAATGCCTTCAACCTTTTAAGGCATCGGTTCCAATTTTGCGTAAAATCGAAACCCAACGATTTTTTTAACGTTCTCAACAATTTCGAGCTCATTTACCGTTGGGGTCTGAGTACATCAGTTTTTCAAAATACATCGCGAGCATGGAACAAAGCAGACGATCCGACAGCGTGGCTGAGGAGTTCCGAATCGAAAACATTGCAAAATATGACGTCCAAGCAACGGGAAATTCTTTTTACTAAAAACTGCGACGCCAATAGCATTTTTTTCCATAAACTTTTGTGTGGCTTACTGAATCGTTGCCGAGAAATCAAGAATGAAAATACGCGGACATCCGAACGACTTGATATCGAGAACCGATATCACGAATTGTAAATAAAGTTCAACTCGAAGTGGGGCAACATGTTTGAGAAATAAATTCACGAATCCATTGACTCAGCCGAGAATTTAATGAAAAATATGGAAACATATTTTTTTTCAAACTTTTTCAAGGAAGAGAGAAGAAGAAAAATTAGTTTTGTCCTGTTTGATGTTCCTCCGCGGTTGCTCCCTAATAAAGACGTCTTGGGTTGTCCGTAACCTGCATCTGCGTCGTCCATTCCTGAGATTAAGACCGAAAGTGGAGAAATGTTAGTGGGATTGGAATTTGTATTGAGAGCCATTTTGGTTACTTGAGGCACGTCGATAATGTAAAAGTTGCGAACTCTAGCTCATGCGTGTTGTTACGCACGATGTGCAGAAAAAAAAATGACGTTTTTAAAATGATAAATGTGCCAGACTATCGATTGGATGGTTTCCATGGATTCGAAGACAAAAATTAATTGAAATACGACGTGACCAAGGTGCAAGAAAAATAAGAGATGGCGAGTCCGAAAAAATGAGGAGATTGTTTGAATATCGAATATGGAAACTCCAAGAAATATCGAGCGTTGATTTCCATCGTCGAAGATTCGAGGAGGCACGTTATTGGATGAAAGTTCGAAGCTTCCAGGTCAAATGAGCCGAAGGGACACGATCGAAATGTTGAATGAATGGACGACGCAGTTTTTTTGTTGTACAAACTGAATATAACTCGAACAAGTCGGTGGTCTGTTGTTTTTGCGATTGAGCTGAGGGTGGTGAATATTAAGAAGGACCGATTGAAGGAATTGACGTCTACAGTGCGAACATAAATGATGACGATTACGTTCCAGGCACACCCTTCTTGCTCTTTAACAATTCTTGATGTACGGTTGAGTAGCCGCATAGGTCGATTTTGACTGGAGGAACAAAAGGTCGTGAGCTATACGATGGAAGACTCCGAGAGGAATGTGGGTTAGGTCCTTTCGTTAAGAGAAGGAGTCGATGTGTTTAGCAACACGGATATAGGTGTGGTTTTCTGTGAGGGTGTCCTGGTGCCAATCAACTTGACTATGTTAGGGGTTGATCGGTTGGATGCAGTGATTGGCAAGCGTGTAGGGATTGATCGTCCTTACTGTTGATTCGAGGTTGGCCAGAAATAGAGCTAGCAGGATGAAACGTCGTTTTAATATCCTTTTTCCGAGCTAGATGTGCCAATGACCGTAAGGCTTTGGGAGTTGCAGTGGTGCCACACGCGGAGTAGGTGGCATCGATCGTTGAGGAAGTATCAACGCGCGGGCGCGAGCAACCGTTGGCGTTGGGGCAACCACCAGCGCAGTAGGAAACTCGAGCGTCAAAAGCAGCCATAGAGGGAGACGAGAGAGAAAACATCCGAGGCCATCGTTCAGTGTCACCCGACTCGGTGAACCGAGTTGTTCACACACCGCGGACAAATCGCACATGTCACGAATGTGCGTGTTGTCATAAGCGTGCGATATACGAAAGAAGCGAAAAAAATAAATATATAATACCCACGAACATAGACACTCGAGAATGCATCCGCGGTTGTTCGGGTGCCAATTTAAAAACCGAGAAATGCTGGCTCAGCCACTCGGACATTCTTGAAACCTCGCGTTGGCCAAACTTTCGTTCAGTAGTCGAGGTCAATAACTCGTTCGACCCTCGTTCTCGCTCGACTTAAAGAAAAAGAATCACCCCCGAGAGCTCAACGTGTTTAGCTGAGTGCAAGTAGTGGGCGAAAAATGAACGCGTGGGCATAGAACGAGGAGCCCAGGAGAATGTCTCTCTTCGAGAGCTTTCAATGACTGATTGAAGAACGAAGATGAAGCTGACGATGACAACGGCATTGTGCTTCACTTTAAGTTCTACTTGTGACGAGATAACCCAAAGACTATTGGCAACCATCCTAGGGCTTACAAGCCTCGTTGCGGAGGACATCTTATACTAACCGTAAGTATATTTCCGGTCAATAAAACTCTTCTTCCTAGTCGAGTCTGAGATATAACCTCAAATTTTTTCATTTTCTATTTTCAAGTCCGCCGGGACACCTTAGTCAATGCGTTCTCAGTCCCAGACGTTTTTATTTCCATCAAGCTGCATAAAAAACACGTTCGAATATCTTTGTCACGGAACGAGATTGAAGATTCGTGCGAAAGGAATGTACAAAGTAGTTTGTAGGAAATCAATAAACCGCTAGAAGTCTGACTAAAATAATTTAGAGAAATGATAAAATAGAATCGAACATGAAAATACCATCGAGAAACGTCTCTGGACTTATGGGTCTCGATAGTAATTGGCAGGTCGAATCTCTGTCGCTATCAAATGAATATTCCTCGCGTGTTGATCGGATCTACTTCGCGCTATTATATCTGCGACGCATGATTTATCTGTTTCATGGCATGCACGCCGACACGCTTCCACTTGCTTATTACTGAAAAGTTTCTAATCAGCTCTATCCGTTGTCTCGATAATCGCGACCCTATTTTTAATCCCTAAACAGTAATCAATCTGCCTGGGAATGGGGTCGGAGTGGAATAATTGGTATTGCAGAAAAACTCTCTCTTGGGTCGTGGCAAAGGTTCATACCCTTATCGGTGTCTCTTTCGATTATAAAAGCTCCGATGCGCAGCTGGCCATTAAACTCGTGGCGTCTTGGATCAACGATTATTCCATTAAATCATGCGCGGTGTTGTTAGATTAATCGATAATGAAAAAGAAAAAAAAAATAAACAAATCGAAAACACATTCAACAGAAAATCGATGCGGGGTCTTTAGAAAAATGTTCGCGACTTCACTTTTCAGACTAATTTTTTGCTGCAGTTTGAAGTTCCAATCAGTCTTTGCAGGAATTTTTTTTTTTTTAACGCAATTCAAATCCGCTGTGCTCTGCTCTTTCCGAGAGTTTTTCGTCCTTATCGAGTTTCTAGTCCGTTGAAAAATGAAGACGTTCCTGATTTTATGGAAATTCGTCTTATTACTGTTTTCGAGAATCATGACATTTTGGTCTGTACAAAATAAAAAATGGAGCAGATCAACAAGTTTTTGTATGGACTTTGCAGGACGTTGATTGAAATGGAATTATATACCGAGCAATTGGTATGCGGAGCACGTAAAAGAACATGTTACCAAGGATCAAAGTAGCCATCACTCGTTTCATATGGCAATGAGTGCCAACAGGTGTGACAAGTGAAAAAATAAAATTAATTGAATGGAGCGGTGAGTCGCTTGACGCACATCACACAAAGCGGTGTGAACAAACATTCCTTTTGAAAAATTCATTTTTCTATTTATCTTCTTTTGCTCGTTTTTCTTTACCAATCGCGGTCAATCTTCTCTCTTTACTGACCTTTCGGTAACGGTGATATGTCACCGGCTGGACATATCGAGCGCCTGTCTTTCTTTCGATCGCGTATGTATCGAGAGGTATAATGTGCCGCACGTAATAGCATAGAAGTGATGAGTCTATCGTAATCTTTTATGAGATTCCTTTGCGCTCGTACTCGATCACCCAGAAAAACGAAAATTTAGTTCTACTTTTATTACCGATGTCTGTGTCACGGACTTTGACGAGTTTTCGGAAACCAAAGTGGTGTTTCGTGTGACCAAGGACACGCTGTTGCATTTTCTTCAAATCAATTGAATCGTCGGATTAACCATTTTTTCTCCATTCATGCTAATTTTTATCGTTGAAAAAAAAAAAATCGTTCTCTGGCGACGAATTCATTATAACTGATATGAAGACATTGACTAATTAAGGAGGGCGGCTACACACAACAACGTTGCCATGTTGAAAGCATAGGAAAATTCGAATTGATTAAAATTTGATGAAATTTGGTGAGTACACTCTTGAGTATTTAATATGAATATACACATTTTTTAAGATTTTTCTTGTACATGGTTGTCGAGTAATTGGACACTAGAGTTTACATGCATAAGCATAAGATTTATACCTTGCATGAGAGCATAAGATCAGCAAAGAATAGGTATATCTTTTGTATATTGTAAACTCGAATTATTCGACAACTATGTAGCCGAAAAATGGAAAAAAATTTGTGTCATCGTATTTGATGCTGGAGAATATTATCACCAAATTTTATCTAATTCTTATCATATTTTTGTATGTAGCTAACCTTCTCAAAATTGTTTGAATCGAGTTAGACAAAGAGAAAATCCTGCAACTTGTGCGAAGGCTCATTTTTAACGAAATGGGATATTCGAAGAACATTGTAAATTCAAATTATTCGACAACTATGTGGACGAAAAATTGAAAAAAATGTGTGTCATCGTATTTGATGCTAAAGAATATTATCAACAAATTTGATTCAATTCTTATCATATTTTCATATGTAGCCAAACTTCCTTAAGATTGTTCGAATCGAGGGAATATTCAAATGTTTGGAGACAATAATTCGAGATGATTCAAAGTCTGCGGGATCGACGTATGTCTATTGAAAATTATCCAATTCTACGGAGACACTGGAGTATCGAAAACTGAAAATCAGGCCCGCTGTCCTTGGACGTGGCTTTTGTTATGAATAAATCAATAGCAATGAGGGTCGAATAGATGGATTCCGCTCCATCCAGAACACGAAGAATCGGAAGAATGAACGCGAATGACATGGCAGCAGGATAGTTCCATTTCAGATGTCATTGTTTCGCTAGACAATAAATCGTTTCAGCCACCCTAATAACTCGAACAGTGTGCATGGATCGTATACAGAGTCTACATCGAGGCACACGATTTTTTTTACCAAACTTCAACAGTCATTCTTTTGTGATTGCTTTTTCCGATAAACCACCATATTCGCCGATCAATCGAGCACACATACAGCTTTTACACACGTACGCATACATCATGTAAAATACAAGTCCCTATACGTGCGAGAGTTATTCACGAAGCTCGGATTAAGGATTTCGAATAATCCGCAGTTTCCCATAAAAACATAGAAAAAAAAATCAAAACTATTTTTTGCAAACACGCTCCGTTCTCGTGAAATCGAATGAACAATCGTAAACTCGTCGAGAGGAATTTGCAGGCCTACATTTTTGCACGAGAACGTAAGAAAATGGACCAGAAGTTGAATGCCATAAGAAACATGAGACTGAAGTTCGCAACGTTGGGCTCCAACGAAAAATACGTTTTCTTATTAATATTTTGTTCAATTTAAAAAATCATGACATTTTCCGTTTCGATTTTGTCTTTGGATGTTAAAAAATATCGTTTTATTGTCTTGATTAGATATTCAATGAGAAGCTGGCGAGATCTGGTCCAGAAAAAAATAGAATTTTCGTTGCTTTCGAACGATGCGAACTTTAGCATCGTATAAGAAATTGATTACAAGGAGGAGCAAATTTTTCATTCTCTAGAATGTCATTCGTTGGTTTATGGTTTTTAATGTAAAGTCAATATTTTGATCTCGAAAATAATTTTCAGGGACGTGAATTTATAAAATACAAACTGGCCGAATGATGTATGATATGCTTTAGTAAAAATATTAATTAAATAGACTAAATTGCTCGAGGATGCATGGCAAATGGCTGGTTGAGTGGAAGTCGTTTGTAATTTTTTTTTAAAAGGAATTATGAGGCAATCGTATTGGGTAGGAAAGTGAAGGAGGTTTTCGGGGATGAGCTTGAAACTCGTTAGTCTCTGGTTGATTACGATTCTGTTTGAATAACGAGGATTGAAACATTCTCGAGAGGATGTAACGTCGTTCCTCTTAATGACGAGGGATTGGTCTGATTCTCGAGACGTAATATCCAGAGGATTTCAAATGTAAGGAGTCAAACGGTCCGCTTGATGAGGATTTTCTTGTCTCTTTCTATCGGGGTAGGAAGTGTCACGAAGGTGGTGAGACCATTGTACGAATTAACAAGGGTTTAAGCGACAAGCGAGAGGAGCTCAACGAGAGTCCATGTTCCGGAGAAAACGACTGTTCGTATGCAAAGCGACGGAGCCCAAACGATTTGACACGTGAAACGGAATGAGCCACCCCCTTTTTGTTGCCTCGAGATAGTTCGTTTATGCATAACTTCCTCTCAGTATATGGAACATTCCAACCAAAATTCAACTCGGCGTGCTCATTATGCAATTCGTTTTCCTTTGAGCAATAATACGCGTTTCGCATAGCGATGAAGCGAGACGAAGTAACCTAATCAACATTTGTAAAAAAAAAAAACTGAGCATCGTTTTTCAAACGACACGAAGTGATTGAGAAAAATGAAAGAGTTCAACAGAATGAAAGTTTTCCTCACTGAGACGGATTCAGCTTTCAAAGTCCGGGTCAGGTCCAGATCGATTTTGGTGAGGTAGTCTGAAAAGTTTGAAGAGCGAATAAAAACCGAATTTTCAGCATTTTTTCTTCAGATAAAAAGCATTGAATGTCCGTTTAACCTGTTTACAGATTTTAATTTTGTTTCAAGTTGTCGGATTATCAGTTTTTTCGAGCTTATCGAACTAGAGGTTGAGCAGTTTTTTTGTCGGCGAAGTTATTTCGAATCGCCGGGGCGAAGATTCTCGGAGAATAAAAACGTGCAATTGACGTAGAATTACAGATACGTGTATTCATGAATATAAAACTTCTCGGAGGATATAAGACCGTCGGGATAATTTTATCCCTCGGTTAAAGGGGTAGATAAGCCCGCGGATATACGGGGGTGAGACTTTCCCCATGCTAAACGACCGCAAAGTAAAATAGAGGGCGCTGCATCTCGAGTGCAGTAGCTTTGTCGAGTGACTTGAACCCGGTCAAAACTTAGGGAGCGGCTTCGGGATGCAGAAAACACGAGCCTCGTTCCACCAGTTAACGATCTCCACTTTTTTCTTTCAGCCCCTTGCTTTTTTTTTACTTTTCATACGGAACCTACACGCACGTCTTTCGGTTCGTTAAGGGTTCGCGTGTTTTTTTAACATTTCATCAACACTCTTCGGACCCTTCATGCATCCCCTGTATTCTTCGTACTCGTGATAACGCCAGTAATTGTCACGATTACCGTTCTACAGTTTGTGGATTGTTCCCTCGCCCCGATGACGAAAAACTGGCGGTACAAGTCTTCTCTTTCCCATTGACATCACATTCTTGTGACGGTGAATGTTTCTTCACAAAACAACGCAACGCAAATTAAAAGCGTAGGGAAATTCGAAATGATTGGAATTTGATAAAATTTGGTGAGCATACTTTTTGGTATTAAATATGAAAATACACATTTTTTAAGATTTTTTTTTCAAATGTAGTTTTCGAGTAAATGAACACTAGAGTTTACATGCATAAGCGTTGGATTCAGATACGTATAGGTTTGCGTATTGAAAAATTATTAATCAAATAAATTCATTTAATTAATTTATATTTTATTTTTATTTTATATTTTATATTTATCAATTCATATATTTAATTAACGAATTATTCGACAACTATGTAGGAGAAAAATAGAAGAAAAAAATTGAGTCGTCGTATTTGGGGCTGAAGAATATTATCACCAAATTTTAACAAATTTTTATCATATCGTCGCATGTAGTGAATGGTTTTTTTTTGGACTGTCACATAAGCACCAAGTTAGAAGAGGGATGGCTTCCCGATGCTTCTGTTCGGTACTTCGGCCGCGGGATTATCTCACAGGACTTGCCTAAGGCGATAATTTCGTTAATATTTTATTAATTTGCGCTTCGGGGTAATTATTTCATTTGAGGGATCCCGGGAAAGAGAGAGATAGCGGCTACTATTGCGAGTCCATCCACGTTGATTAGTGAACGAGAGGAATAAGTTTCGGAATCCAATGACACGCGGAAGAATTAAATACATATCCGTAACGTTAGTTTAGCCTCATGAGCAACGATTTTCTTATGGAGATTCGATTCGACGTTCTTCGCTTTATTATCAATCATAAGTAGGGTGTAAAAAAGAGTGTAACGCTTCGAGTGTTTAGCTGCGGAGACGAGACGTTATGTACTGCTGCGAGCGATGTAGGCTTGGTGGTGTCGCCTTGTCTGGTCGGAATATACATCATGACGAAGGTTGGCTCGAATCGTTTCGGTACGATACAGTGTCCTGCTCTTATCGACCTGCCAGTTATTGTGATGTATATTCGTGTCATTGTGTTGGTAAATATAAAAATCTTTGAATATGGAGTGAGGTCGTGGTAGGCAACAGTTTCAGGAACAAGAATACGAAAAAATGATAACAGAATATGGAGGAAGATGATAAAGAAGAGAATAAACGAGATGAAAAGGCAAGAAGAAATCTTCACTCTGTGAATATTAAGATAGCAGTATGGAAAATGAGTTTTCCATCTTTTGTTGGATCCTCCGGTGTAGGGGTCGTACAGAGCTCGAGCTTTCCGCTCTCGCGTATCAGAGGTCGTTCACATTCTGTCCTCGAGGCGTTCCGAGTCCTCAGAAATAAATTATGGCAAAATAAACGTGGATTTTCTTCTTTTTTTTTCTACGTTTAATTTTCGTTTTCTGGGTACGTCGAAGGCCTGAGTTATAAAGTATGTTGTAAGGGATGAAAAATCGCACGTGACATACGAAGAAATTTTATATCCGAGCTCTCTGTCAAGCCTGGCATTCACTTCCGGTTTCCACACAAGTAATGTGTGCACTCGGGATCGACTGTTTTTTCTTCCGACGAAAGACTCCACATCGATCTCTCGGTGCAACAGGCGGAAGGAAATAATAACGGGCGCCAGAGAGTCTGATCGGAAAACCTTTCATCAACCATAACTCCATTACAATGAACTCGATTTTTTTGCTCCCTATCGGCGCAACGGTAATTTCGTCCGTTGATCATTTTCCAAGAATAAATATCGATCTTTATTTTGTGGATTTTATGATAATTCTCATCGTGGTTGGTCGGATACAACAGTCATTTTTCATACAACGATTGGAAACCGAAAAAAAAACTTCATATTCAGCTTTTTCGCTTCCCATTTTTTTATAGGCGTTACAACGTTCGATGAAATGTTTCTCGAGCATTCCCGATGGGTGTTCCATATCGGTCAGAGTCTGGCGTTTCCATTTCACTATAATTAAATTTTCATAGACGCCTTAGTTACGAAATTACGAAGCAATAAAAGTCGTCAGTCCTGTGGACCAACAGCGGCGAAGTGAGGCACCGAAAGGTTTGGCATTGAGACAACACACTGTCGCGTAGGTCGTTTTAATAATTTTCAAATACTCCGAAAAGGAAATTGGAACATTCTCACTCATGAATTTCACTTGTAAAACGTTTGTTTTCACTTTCCATCTTTTTATGATTATCAAACACTTCATGTGGGTTGTTTGCTCCATTACGCTCTCATTCCATAGGAAAAAATCGTATTTCTTGGTGGAAGAACTTGACAAGAGTTTTGAATAATTCCGTACACAAAAAAACGGTCAGTAAAGGGCTCGAAGTACAACTCTTAAAAAATGGGATGCAAGGGAGAAGACCTGGAAGTTTACGACGATGGGGACGGCGGTGCTGTTACAACTCCCTCGAGAGATCGCAATTTCCGTTCGTCTTTTTCAATCTCATTTGTGTTTTCTTTTTGGCTCATATATTTTTTCACCCCGAGCTCGTGTCTCGCTCTCAGTAAATCCTTTTTCATCATCGCCATGCTCGTTTTATATCCAGAGTAAAAATAAATTAAATTTGTGCATGTATGTAGGAAAGTGTAGAATTTCTCGGAACGAAGAAACATAAAAGGGCAGAAAATCGTTTTCAAGAAAAGGGCGTTGGTGGACGTAATTACAAAAATGCGAGAAATGTCACGTCTAGCGAATAATTCGCAAACCCGAGAAATTAAATAAGAAATACATACATTTTTTTTCACACATTTTACATAAATGCAGAAAATTAAATGCTGGATGCGGTAAAAAAATGAGAAATATTAAGAACACTAGAGAATTGGAATTTCCGTTGGCAATTTTTTATTTTCCTTTATACCGCCGACCTCCATCTCGATTTGTGGAAGCAAAAATATGGATAAATAATGAATTCGCATGCTTATCGTTCGAACTTCTGCCCAAACTTTTTTTTTCTTTATTACTTTTCACGAATGCAGGAGTGCAATTTGAAATATCCACAAAAAATTATGGAGAAATAAACAGCGAGGAAAGGAAAGGCTCGGCCTACAAGTCCGTCTAAATAGTAGATAAAATTTAATTGCCCCAAATCTCCAAAAAGTCTTGAAATTGTTTGATTGAGAGTTTCAGAGAGAGAAAAATTCATAATAAAATATAAAATGTAAAGTTCCTTCGAAATAAAAAAAAAAGTGAAAATTTGATCTTTCAAGCGAAGTGTATGAAGCAGTAAGTTTTACCGTTACGAAGTTGATAAGCTGTGAAATTGATGGCCTGGATTCGAAAATAGTAATTAAGCCTGTAGGTCGTCAGGCTTTCGCCTTAACAAAATTTAGCGTGGGATTATGAACCGTGAGAGATTAAATTAGTTCGTACTGGGACAAATGCAATATAAGATAAATGGATGCATTTATATAAATGTATAGGTTTCCATGAGCCTATCTACGAAACCTACGGATTCCACGAAGGCCACAAATCCATTGGCGCAATTCTTGCATAAATAGGACCATTGATCCGAGTGTCATACGTTCAGAGCGAGTTTTTTGTTATTTAAACTCCCGATAAACCCCCAAAGATATTAATTCTCCAGATATCAGCAGGCCCAGTAACTTGTTCGGATCAGATTAGTCGCTCTAATATCTCTCCACTCCTAATAGGCTACGAATATTTTTATAGACAACGCTTAAAAGTTTATTATACGAATAAACGAACTTACCTAAGTGAAGTTCGATCGTAATTGTATGTAGCGCCTCCTCCGAAAGATCACATCCCACCCAGGTAAAGGCAGACATAAATATATGTACGCTTACCTGTCACCCAATTCCTTAGAGCGGTATTTCCCATAGATACGGCAATACTTTGAAGAATGAGTTTCAGGGCCGGG
>JAPYYS010000234.1:0-117790 GCA_030522525.1 Campopleginae sp. 14b
TTTGCTTTTTTTTTTTTTTTTTCTTTTTTTTTTTTTTTTTCTTTTTATGACTGGCCCTCGAAAGCTTCTACGCTGTGCAAATATAGGGGCAAAATATATTTTACCTCCTTTCGCCCCCAAGTGTCTCGAAAGCACACGGCTATCAAATTTTGCTGCGTAAACATTAAATAAAGGCTCGATATTTCCTACAAGCGCATTCGACTGTTCCAAAACATTGGGCTTATTAAAAAAATGGAAATAAATATTGCGCGTTACCGCGGTATTCATTTTTTCGTTCGCGAAATTGATGCCGCTTTTTTTTTTGCTAAAAATAATGGGTCCTCATTATTTTTCTCGTGGAAACTCGATCCGATTTTCCATCCGTATGAAAAAATCCATTTTTTTCTTGTGCGAGAAAAAAAAAAAAAAAATTGTGCACTTTCCGGGCAATCTCGTGTTTCCATTTCGTACTGGAGACATTTTCATCCTTCCCCTGCTGTCGCGTATTATTTCGGAGCTAAAAGCCTCTGACTCGTCAATTTTTCTTCAATCGCTCGGCGTATGATCAAATTACTATTGCGAAACTTTGATTTTTCCTTCCATTTGACTATCAGGGCGGATTGTCCAGCTTTTTTTTGTTTTGTTTTTCACAAATATTTTTGTTTTTGTTTTTTTTTTTTCGTTTTTTTATGATTCCGGCAATCGATCATTTTTATTCATCCGTTTCCCGAAATTGGGCAATAAACAAAATCACGGAATTATTCACGCGATGCATTGAAATATTAGACAATTTTGATAAAAAAATTATAATTAATAATCAAATTAATGTGAATAATTATTATTTATGAATTATACATTTTTATATTTATTTTAACAATTAATCGTCACACTTACTTATTTATTATCAATTATAAATTATAAATTGAATATTAATATTGAATAATTATTATTTATATTCAATATTAATAATAATAATAATTATTATTATAAATAATTAAGATGATATGAATTATCAATATAATGATGATGAATTATCATGAGTTTTGCTGCTCGATCGCGCGTATTTAATGAATTGATGTGAGAGGACGCTGCGGGGGTTGTCAATTAGTGCGTCGAGCCGTATTTTTTTTTCTCTATTTGTGTTTCTCGCTTTGGTTTCATTGGGTTTCGTTTTTTTTATACGGAGATATTTTTTTCCAACGATGTAATCGTCGTCTTCCTTGTCTTCGTGCGTGTGTGTGGGTGTGCAGGGTTTGTTTTTTTTTTCTTTTTATGTTGAAACATCGGTTGGGACGGAGCGAGTGTTATACAAGAGGGGCGCGACTGCACGCGATCATAATAGTTGCATAGAAGAGGCCAGCAAGTCGAGGTACGAAAAGTTATTAGCAGGCCACGTTCTTTATGGATTGGAAAAGATTTTTTTACTTTTGCTCCTCGTGTCAATGCTTTTTCTCCCTTTTTTCATTAATTTTTCTCCTTTTCGCCAGCATTTTCTTTCTCTTTCCCTCTTTCCTTCCATTTACCTTCCTTTTTTTTCTCTCTCTCTCTCTCTCTCTCTCTCTCTTATCCTCTCGAGCACCAACAGTGGGCGCCACGGACGCGTGACTTTCCGCGGTTATTGCCGCGCGCGCGCTCGTTAAATATCTCGCGAGGACGCCGACCCGTTCACTCATATGAGTGTTGTATCTCAAATTCGATCACGCGTACGATGCATCACTTTACTATTTCATGGGGGGGGGGGGAAATGAAAATCCTAAAAAATCTTATTTTTTATTTTCATAACCTCGGGACACCGTGGCTTCGGCAAATTGAACCCTGAAAATTATGACCTTGAAATTATTTTTATTGGCAGTTTTCTAAAATTTTATAATTATCCAAATTTTTCGAGCAGATACATTTTTCTGGGTCCAAAAATCGATCGTTTTATCATTGAAATTTAATTCTCAATCATCATAACGAGCTTTGGCAAAGAAAAAAATAAATTTTGTTTACATTCCGACGATGCAAACTTGATCGCTATAGAAAAAATCAGATTCGACATTTTTTTGAGCTTTTATTTAGCAAATTTATTGAACGTCACACGTAGAGAGTGGAGATGACACTCGTATTGGGTATCGAAAAAACTAGCCAATTGTATTTTTTGTTTTTTCGTGATTATTTCGTACAGTGTGGGGTCTCGGTGTCGTGCAGCAGTTTGGATATCAAATTATAAATACGCTCGTCACGCTCTCGGGGATACAGTTTATCGCAAAGCTAACATCGAGTCTCTTGGCACTTTCATCTATACGTTGATAGACTTTGCAGAAGATTGACCTTTGCCTCGGACGCATTTGCTTGTGTTGTTGAATTTGTTTCTTCGTTGTATGAGCTCATCGGGATCCATGTGGATGAATGGAGGTTGACGGAAACGAAGAATAAAAATCTCGTCTAACGGAAACGAAATAGTTGAAATTTTTTAATTTTTTTATTTCATTTTTTTTTTTTTTCAATCGCGCGTGGAAATAAATTTTTCGTTATCCGTGAAAATTGAATATTTATCGACGAATTTTCATTGTGCTCAATTATTTTGTCATTGTTACGTTTTAAGAGAATGAAAATGTTCCGAAATGAAAGAATTGATGCGCGAAATCATTATGGGAGCATAGTCCTCACGAGGTTTTGGGTGTGAGTGATTCGTGATAAGAGCTCGTTATCAGCGGATTCGAGCGAGACACTGTTTTGACCCAGCACCAACGTTTTCACGTACATAGAAAAATATCAATTCAATGAAGAAATAACAAAACGCCCCAGTCGTTTCATGAGACGTTCCCATCTGTCAATCAATTAATATCCCAATCGATATCGAATTTCATTATCAACCGGACTCGAATATATTGTCTCGGCTTTAAAAAAATCAATAATCATCACAATCAACACTCATTGTTGAAATTATTTTTTCATTCGGGCCTCGACTTTTTCTCACTGCACTCAAAAAATTTATAAATAAATAAATAAATGAATGAATAAATAAATAAATAAATAAATAAATGATAAATAAACAAACAAATGAATGGACGTATAAAAAAATAAAAAAAGGAATGAATAAAAAATAAATAAATAATAAATGGAAAAATTCATGTTAAGGAATTTCCGAGAACGTTTGTAAATTTCTTATTCGCGTGTGCGTAATGGTACGGTCATCGAGATATCCGTACGAGGGTATGTGCAGAAATATGACGAGGCAAAAACAGGAATAAAACAAATAAATGAAAAGATAAAGAAACATTTTGATAATTTGGGCCACATTTTTGCTGCTATTTTCTAAATATAAATTAATCAAGCTAAATTCTTAATGGTGACTCATGAGGAATCGTTCTTGATGTAGAAAATAGTGACTCTATGCTTTCATAGAGAGACCCCGACGCACGTACGACGACGGAATTGAGGAAAAGGCGAGGTGCGTAAATATAATCCTAACAATTCACTACTTGTTCTCACCCCATCGATCATTTGTCCTCCTCGCGATCGACCATTGGACACGTATCGGCAACTCGAGCTATTCTACACATAAATAAATAAAACTAATGAATTACTACAACGAATCTATGACACTCCAGATTCCTGCTCGAGACAAAACATCATAAGTGGAGGAGAATAACAAATTCAAATAGTAACATTTTTATTTTTACACGATACTGGAGCTCGCAACAATGGAATGCAACGAAAAATATTTTTTTTTATTGCATTTTTCAATTATCCGAATTTTTCGAGCCAATTTATTTTTTTTGCAGCAGCAAAAATCGATCGTTTCATTATAACAATTAAATTTTTTATTAAAACAATGAACTTTGGCAAAGAAAAAACGATGCAAACTTGAACGTCATTATTTATTTTTGCACAGGGACAAAATTATCTTTTCTCTCCCATACGAAACTTGACGTTTTTTTAACGTAATTGCAGATTTTATTAGATTATGCATTTTCTTGTGTATTTTTCGCGTGGGAAAAATATATTTTTTTATTGTTTGATTTAGCTTGTATCGAGAGGCTGAAATGCCACCATCAATTTACACATGACTCAGAAACTCACCCCTCCCATCAACTCCAATATTATCAATCTTCACTACACCCTCTTTTTAGCCTGCATGACACGGTCCTTTTAGCTCAAGCATTAAATTAAATTCAGGCCCTCCAAAAAGTGGGCTTGTTATTTGTTTTGGACGATGGAAATAATATAATGTACATAAAATATTATTCTGTCACATTTTTCCGATAACACTTGCTGGCATTTTAATCCACGGGCTCTTTTTGGTCGTCTCTGGGCTTGCCAAAAAAATCAATTCGGAAATGATGCATGTTTATGAATTGCCTGAGAGCGGAGGGGATGAGGATAAAGTGCGTGAGGGAGCGAAATGAAATTAGGCAAAGTCTTGACCCCATTTGTACGTTTGACCCGAGATGACATTCGCTCGAGGACAATAGAGACGAGAACTGTCAGAATGGGAAATGAAATTCGTTTATCAACAGACTTCATATGTCCTTTCGACTCTAAGGTCATTGGTACATTTGTCTGTATAGGGATGCTAGATGCTCTGCTGTGTGTTTGTTATATATATATACGTATTCGGTGAAGCGAAGGCCTCTTGGCCAGCCGGAGACTCTCGAGGTGCTCGGATCTCTTGTTCCACAATGTGTACACATAGACGAGAGGCTACGCTACTATGAGATGTCTGTCTATATGGTCAGCAACCACATAATTACACATCCGCTTTACCGCGAGCATTCAATTACTCGGCTTATAGAATTAACCGTGCTAATCTCTTCAAGCCCGCGCAATAACATATCATCAACGTGTTATCGAGCAAATTCACGAAACAAACAAATCTTGAAATTCATTTCCATACATTTTTCTACCTCTATTCTCTCCCTCCCCCCATTCATTCGTCACGTTTCTTCAAAAATATATAAAAAATCGTGACGTTCAAGTTTGCGTCGTTTAAATTGCAAGGAAATTTTTTTTTTTTCCCATCGCCGTAGTTCATTTTAATTAATTAATTAATCGAATAATTGAATAAATAAATTAATGGATTTTTTTTTTTTTTTTTAAATGAATAAAATCATGAATTATTAGTCAATTAATTAATTATCATGATGAAACGATCGATTTTTTGCCTCCAGAAAAATATATTGGCTCGAAAAATTTGGATAATTTTAAAAATTCATCAAATTGTCAATAAAAATAGAAAAATTCTCGTTCCGGAATGATGTTGAAGCGATTTAATCAATTCACATCTCGTGCCATTTGTTTTTATCTTGGCAAACGTTATTTTAATAACATCAGCAAGTTGATTTGTGTTGGTAAATAGTTGGATGTGAGAATCTCGTCAAAGTATACGCTCCTTGAATTTTCAACTCTGTATTAAATTGTCATTATTCATTTGTTGTGGCACAGCATGCACTTATAAATGTTATATCGAAAGGGAATATGGAAAAATGTCTCCTTTTTCCACTATTCTACGATATTATTCATTTTATCCGATAAATCCGATTGTTCATTAGCTCCGATGCACACTCCGCATATTATTCTCCCCAGTATGGCATACGAAATGAAACCTTTAACAATATTAAAATTATCATTACGTTCCCAATGAATGCAACAAAAAATATTTCATTTTTATCCATTATTTCTTCCATTTTTTTAATTATCCTCATTTTTCGAGCCGATATATATATTTTTTTTGGGCAATAACCAATCGTTTCATAATCTCAATTAATAAATTTAACTATTCCAATTATTCAAAATTTATTTTTTATCTATATTATTAATGTTGATTATTTTTTATTATATTTTTATTGTTTTATTATTTTAGTCGATATAATAATTCATTGCCATCTTTGGATAATTCAACTTTTAAAATGATCGAAATTTCCGAACCAATATAATTATTTGGGGAGAAAAATGGATAATTTTGTAATCGCAATTTAAAATTAATATTAAACTTTAAAAAATCATCATAGCATTTAAAATCCTTAGTATAAATAATGGGCTTTGACAGAGAAAAAAAACGAATTTCGTTGCATTTAAACGATGCAAACTCGAGCGTCCTATGTTTATCGTAATTATAATTTTCTTTTATTCTTCTTTTTTTTTTTATACAGTAAGCGCGGATGAGATTTAATTTAGGCGAGAACGAGAAAAAAAAATCTCATCATTTTATTTCCCATTTAAAAACGGCGTTAGCTTTTCTGCGTTTGTCCTGGTTCTGTTTGTCCAGACTTTGTTTTGGCCTCTTGGCTCATCTCGAGACCGAATGAAATATAAAAACGCGTGCGAGAAAGAAAAATCCAAGAGCGCCTGATACAAATGTCTCGGACTCTCGAGGCGGCAAGAGAAAACGTTCATTTTTCCTATCTCGCCTTTATGTATGGGAGGAGATTCGAGAAAAAAGACGATCCGAGGTACGGGCATTAATATTACTGCGCCGAATAGAGCGAAAGCCTCGAGGCAACGCTATTTCGTACTCTCAAACACTCTCGTTATTATTTTTTGCGCTTATAAAGCCGCGCACCTAAGAAAAGGAAAAAGCGTGCTCTTTTAGACAAAATTCTCGAGCATTGAATATCCGATAATGGATAATCTACACATCTCTGTCGACTGGACGAGCGACTAAATTCTTCCCCGAGAAAAAAAAAAAAAAAAAAAATTTCTTTAATAAAAAAACGTTTCATTAAACCTGACGACGGTAAACGCAAGGGCGGCAAAGTGCAGCAAAAGGTTCCGGAGTCTCGTTCTCCCTGGAAAGCTTTTTCCATTATTTTCATTATTTTTCTCGGACTCCTCGGCGTTGACGCCGGTAAAAAAATCTCGTTGTTCTCCACAGGACACAATTAATTGTCTCTGCTGTCTCTTTGCTCCTTGTCCATCGAAGTGTCTCGTGTTCCACTCAGATCTCAACATTTCTCGAATCATCTCGACACTCGCACGTACACGCCCGGCAGACTAAATGTATTACTTAATCTTTTACATTTCGTTTTATTATTTTTCAATGAATTTTTCTTATTCTTCTTCCCGGGAGCAGCGAAATATCAGGACAAGTTATATTATTGTCCACTTGTCGCGCCCGCCCGCGACGGATTAAACTTGCCCCGACGATTTCGCCTCCTCCGCCAAAATTCTTACGACTTTTTTCTATTGCGACGCTTATTTCGAGCTTCATTTCTTTTCATTTTATTGGCATCAAGTTTCTCTCGCAAATTATTTCTTTCAAGCGTCTCGTACTTTCTCCTCGGCCGAGGGATTATCGAAATTCAACGAGATTTATATTTATTTTTATTGATTTATTCCATTTTTAAAATTATCCCAATTTTTCAAGGTGAATTTTTTATTCTTCCACCAATAACCGATCGTTTTGTCATGACAATTAATTTCTTTAAAAATACTGAGCTCTGGCGGAAAGGATAAAAGAATTTCGTTGCATTTCGACGATGCTAACTTGAACGTCATATTTCCAATTCCTCGTGTCCATAGACTTTGGTCAACGATCATCCCAACATTTTATCTCTAATCGATCTAACCGTACTCACTCTTATCCTGACCTACATCGGACAATCGATGTTCCGATTGACAACAATCGAGAAGATTGATCTTCATCGTGTCATTTTTCAAATTACGTATAATTGATTAATTATGATAAACCTATAGGTATTTGGGCCCAGAAAAATATATCGACTCGAAAAATTGTCATAATTTTAATAAAATAAAAATAAATATCAAATTCTTTCCTTTCATTAAATTTCATTTTATTTATATATTATTGAAATTTAATTGATAAATTCAATGAATCGATTAAATTCAATAAATTGATTAAAAATTTATTTTTAAATTGTTAAAATTGAGAAAAAAAAATTATCGCTGGACTCCAACGATGCTAAAGATTTTTCATTAAATTTTTCACAAACGATAAAATGATTTTTTCCTGCTGCGCGGGCCAAAGATTTGGGCTTTTTGACGCGATTTTTATTGGCCAACTTGTAGTGGAAAATAATGGGTGGGGACGCGTTTATGAGAGATACCGGAAATGAGAGTGACGGGCTCGGTGCATTCGAGAGGTTTTGAGAAGATGGAATGGGCGGCGGGGCGCCCGGGCCGTTGGTACGATTATGATGGTTGCGGGAAAAGGGGGGGTGTGCACGTTCGCTCATGTGCATTGCTCTTGTCCGCGTCTCGCGCTCTCTCGCCGGAGGCTAAAAAAAAAATGAAAAAAATGAAAAAAAATGAGAGAAGCTCCCAGCAGCAGCAGTTGCATTCGCGATCGACAATAAAACTGGCGGCGCCCGAGCCACACGGCAACGAGCTTCTGGAATCCGGCCAGAACTCTCGCCGCTCTCTCGCGCCATCTTCCCACAAAATCGAGCGAGGCGCACTCTCTCGCTCTCCACCACCGGCACTCTTTCCTTCTCTCACATCCACACACCCACCCACACTATGCATATATATTTATGTAATAACGGTTGTCTCGATTAACGCGTGTGAAACGGCCCCCGCATACTCAAGCCCCACGCTATGATGCGACCCGCCGCCTCAAATACCGGCATACAATACTCCTCGATGCCTTTAATTGACCATCGACAACCCAATCATTCCCCAGCAGATTTTCCGACTACTTACCATAGTCCCGACGCGTACTATTTCATTAATTCTCAGCCATCACCACATCTGCACAATATCTATACTCATTCGTGCTGAATTATTATTTTTCACTTATTTCCGTTGACGATTTATTGAATTTTGTTAATTATACACATTTTTTCAGCCGATTAATTTTTTTCTCGTTTTCAGCCAAAAATTGATCGTTTTATTATTATAATTAAATGCTTCATTCAAATAATGAGGTTCGGGAATATCATTAGATTCGTCCATCGTTTTTCTCTTCTCCGCACGATTGCACATTTTTTAACCTTTCGGAACATGACTTTTTTAAAAAAATCATTAAAAATCGGCCTGTTTTTGTGTGTGTGTGTTTTTTTCTTTCGACCATTATTTCGATTTCTTGTGATTTTGAGACTTTGGTCTGAAGAGCTTGGGAACACTATAAAATATAAATTATTGTCGTCTGATCGAAATTGATCTGTTTCCGGGTTAGCCTCGACGATGTAGAATTAATTTAATCATTCTTGTCAATCGTGTCTGTATCGGATTTCGGTCATCATACACGTCGTTATCCCATCCGTCGAGGATCCTGAGCTCTTTATCTCCACTAATCCCCGTCTATGCGCCTGAAAAACACTTTGAAAAACTCGTGTATCCCTCAATTCATACATTTCACTATATCATTACGATTGCATCATTAACTATCGTGATTATCATCGACCAGTCAATAGCAACAAATTATCGACTCGTCTACGAAATCAGTTTAGCCTCTCGAACGAATTATCAATCGGCGTACATAATCCACGAATTATTTAATTATTAACTCATATCTCCGTCGAGAGTATCGAAGTTTTTAATTAATTAAAATTATTATAAAATGAAAAATCATGGAATAAATAATGTTGGAAATTTTTTAAAAATTTTCAATGATAAATTTTAATTTTAAAATTTCCTTGAATTTCATCGAGTCTATCGAATATCCGGACTTTTCAGGGCTCGCACTTTTGCATGGGTTCCCATGATATTTCATGATATTCAACGTTCGCTCGCTTTTCCGTACGTTTTTTTTTTTTTTTTTTTTTTTTTTTTTTTCTTTTTTTTGTTTTGAGTTTTTTATTTTTAATAGAAAAAATGAAAATTGAATTTTTCAAAATAATTTATTTCTCCTTTTCTACTCCGCGCTCCAAGATTCTACGTGGGCGAGGAGATTGCAGTAAAGTTTTACTTGCTCGTTTGGAGAATGAAATATTGTGGGATCTTGGCCAATTTTTTTGACTCTAAAATTTTTCAATATGTCCCGAAGATTTTTTTATCATCATGCCGAGCTTGAATCTTTTCATGCGCATTTTTCGTGAATAGTCGAACAGATTTTCGACGAGTAAAAAATTGACGTTTTTTTTTCTTCAAATTTTCATTAATTAATTAATTTTTTTTTCTCAATTTTTAATTTGATCAAGTTTTTTTTTTTTACTGATGCCATTTAGTGAGTCACTCTTTCGGGAAAGGCTCGACGTATATAGGTGGAAAAATTAAATTCATGTTAACTAAACGATTGGGGAATCTTTGTCGCGTTTAAAAGGAATAAGCCTCGGGGCCAGATGCGCCCGATAAAATCCGAGCATATCGTTCCAAAGGACGACACAAGAGACGACGAGAACGACCTTCACAGCAGGCGGTATTGATGCGCTACTCTCGTTTCTCCACGTTGTTTATTCTCCGCCATCATTTTTTTTCGTTTTTTTTTCTTTCTTATTCTTCTCGTTGCATGTCCCGGCCGGAAGATTCGATGAGAATCTGCATTTATTATGTCCATTTATTCCAGGAGTTCGTTCACCTCCGATTATTATATCCGAATGAAATCCTAAGGGTAGAGACTCGCTGTTTGCTCCGTCTCTCGGCCTTGAATTTTCTTTTTATCCACCATTTAGAAGGAAAACCACCAGCTATTTCCATTTTCCATGTTAAACAGATTACCCAGACACCGATATTCCCCTCCATTTTTTTCAACGCATTTCGCTTTACTTAAGATAAAACTTATTCTATGCATAATTTTTGCCCAACAGCCCCGACACAAATATCCATCCAGTCGTCTCTACCAATGCTAAATAAATAAAATATATATTTATATAATATAATGTTAATATATATTAATATAAATATTATTATAATATTTTGGATCTTTGAATAAATATTATTAAAATATGAAATATTATAAAAATATTAATACTTATAAATATATACATTGATTTTTGTAAATAAATATTTTTCTAATATAAAATATGAAAAATCTTTATTTTAATTGCTAATTCGTTGAATATTTGTTAATTATATGAATTTCTCGAGTTTCGTGAAATCTCGTATTTCGTATGAATTATTGAATTTCGTTTTATTCCAACGTCATTTTTTTTTTTTTCTCGCTCTCATAATATCTAGTTTATTTTTTATTTTTTATTTAGCCGTCTCTATAGAGGTCGATGGATTCCCGAATCGCCTGTCTCTCTATTCGGATTTTTCTCTGCTTTATGTCTAGCTCGTTTTATTGCTTTCCTCAATATAAAGACGAGCTGCTGCTGCGTTCTCGTTCTAACCCTCTCGCCTCATCATCCCCTAGTCCCTAGCCCCCCACCCCTGCTCCGCCCCCTCGGGGTTTTCCTCTTTTCTCCAAGTTTTCTCCACAGGCCTTAGACATCGACGTCTAACCACTTTGGCACACTCGAATTTTCTCCTTCCATCTATCGCGCGGCTGCTCGCTCGCTCGGAACGCGCACCGCCGCCGTTCCTTGTCTCCTTCGTGATCGACTACCTTAATTGCTTTTGCTCGAACAAGCTGTATCCGAGTGCCGTGTCGAGAAAGGGCCGACCCTCGCGCAGCATCCACCACCGAGGCTCTTGTTGTCGTTGTTGTTCGAGAATAAAGAAAAAAAACTTCCGACTATATAGGCTCGAGAAAATTTACGATCTTGAGCACCGGCTCACGTACCATCGCGAATTTATCACTCGCGTGCGCTCCTCCAGTCTGACGCATGAGTGCCCCGCGCCGCGGACACTCGTTCCAAATAATAATCAAAAAAAAGTAAATAAAAAAAATTTGAAAAAATAAATCTACACAAGAATTTTCATACGACCCGCAAATGATAAAAAGCTTGCTAATGCCATGTCGAGATTGCGAGAAAAATTTCGATTGGTTTTCATTTTCCTTCGTGATGGAATTTTTTTTTTTTTCAATCATTCTTCATTTTTGGCATTTTTTCATTGCCTTTCCTATCACTTTATTCGTCGACCCCAAACTGAGCCGGGCATTCGTTTCAACCGTTCGTAGCTCTTGTCCCCTCGTAATACACGTCGAGGGGGAATTCCTCAACTTTTCCTGCTCCTCCAAGCGTTCTTATGTCTCTTCTTGTTTGTTTTTTTTTTTTTTTTTTTGTTCTCGTGCCAAGTATCAAGGGAATCGACCTCGATTTTCTCGGATTATTCAGTCGGCCATTGAATTTCTACGCTTTTTGTCAATCATCGCTTCATGCCATGCCAACATCTTATCCCATCGCGAGGAGTTTGTTTCCTCGTTATAATTACAACAGCCTCGTTATGGATTAGGAAATCTTTTTTATCTTTGCCAAAGCTCATTATTTAAATTTTTCTTCTTTTTTTTTCTTAAATTTAAAGTTTTAATTATTATTTTTAAATTTGGAATTTCATTGTCATGATAAAATGATCGATTTTTGCCTCGAAAAAAATGTATCGGCTCGAAAAATTTGAACAATATTGAAAATTGAATAAATCGTCAATGATAATAAATATTTATCGTTGCGTTCCAACATTGCTAGCTCCGGCATCAACAAAGTTTTTCATTTTTGGAATCGCTTCGGTTTTTTTTCTAATGCACGATCTTTCCAAACTCGGTGATCGATTTTAATCAACATTTCGCCAAATTAATCGTTGCCTTTTATTCGTGCTCTTGTGCGTCAGAGGACTGGCACGAGACTCTCTTCGATTTATTACCAAAAATGGAATATACACGACACGAGATGCGTTCGTCATCGTTCCCGAGCGAGACCGAGCGTCACTCCACCAAGAGAAACGCTCGTTTGTCCTCGTCTTCCTCGATTCGCTACACTTTTTAAACAAAACGACCCAAATGGCCAATCCCCCGAAGCTTTTTCAATGGCCACAGTCATTGCCAGTACGCCCTTTCGTCTCTGACTGATTCTTCCACGTTATTCCCGTCTCGTCTTCATTTCTTTTTATCCCGCACACGCGCGCACAGCCTCCGATTACGTACCGATTTGTGGAATGCGACGATCGCGATCCTTGCCGCGATTCAAATGCTCGTCGCCTAACATAACGATCCTGCTGCTTATATTTATTCACCGAGGACGACCAGAGCCACCTGAAAACATGCCTAGAGATCCTTACGATCCTTAGGAGCATCAAATTAATCAATTTTACGGCGTCATCCTTGCTAAGAATTTTCATGGATATGTAGAAAATCGGCGCCAGCCGCCACCGGATTACTCGAGTCTCGTCGTTTATTTTCATGATAAAAAAATGTGTTTTTTCTTTATTTTTCACATTCATCGACGAAAAAATAATGCTGAGGTTGTCACCGGGCAATTCTATACCAATAATATTTTTATTCAATTTTTTCAATGATGCACATTTTTCGAGCAAATATTCTTTTTTTTTTCAGGCCAAAAATCGATCGTTTTATCATAAAAATTAAATTCTCAATGAAAATAATGAGCTTTGGGCAAAGTAAAAACGAATTTTGTTGCATTTCAAGGATGAAATATTCGGGCAACGAGAAATATTTATTTTTATTGACCATTTATTCATTTTTAATATAAAAAAAATAAAATAATAATAATATTTTTTATTTAGGATTTTGATTGAAAAGATGCTCATGGTATAGGGTGACGTGCTTATGGGAATTCATGGTTCAGTGGTAGTCGGCGATGAGCTGGAATTCGAATAAATAATAAAACGATGAAAGAATTGGAAAAAGTTCGGAGCACCGGAAATGTTGATTGTCAGACGAAATTCTTTTGACACTTTTTCCCCCGCAAGCTACTCCCTCATTGCGGAGGGTGCATTTTTCGTTGTCACTGAAAATATTGCTTTTTCTTTAGTTTTTCCGCAGTCTGCCCGATTAGATACATTGAGGTTTATGATCTTTCGGCAAAGTTTGATATTAAGCCAGCAAAGAAAATGATTTCCATAATCGCCCTCCATGTTTACGTCGCAATGTCACAAGATCTCATGGGAAATTGAGCCTAATCCAATTCGCTTCCGATTCTCCATCACTTGGGGGCGAAAACTCGTGAAAAATTGGGCTAGGAGAAAAATGGGGAGAGACAAAATGCTATTGGAGCACGCGCGGCCATTTTTCTTCGTTTTTTTTTTCGTGATAGCGAGAGGCAACAATCGACTCTAGAAAATGTTGGTTTTGTCTCACGATATTCCACATTTTCTCTCTCATTTTTTCATTAACATTATTAATTTCAATGATTTTTTCATTATTTAATTATTTTATTCGATAAATTTATTCATTTCCATTTTGATAGAATTTTATTTTTCAAATGATCCAAATTTTTCGAGCTGATATATTTTTCCGAGGCCAAAAACCGATTGTTTTACCATGTCAATTAAATTCTCAATTAAAGTGATGAGCTTTGGCAAAAAAAAAAATGAAAAATTTCGTTGCATTTCAACGTCGATTGAGTTTTACATTTTAATAACTATCGAATGTTGAGTTTGATGGAAAAATTGAATAAATTCAGGCTCGATTTGTACGTGACTGATTGTCTTATTAATGGGGAAAACATTTGGAAAATGCATCGAGCGTGGCATAGCGACTTTGTGAAAAATCAACACGCTCGTTTGTCTCGCATGAGCCAGTCCCATTTAGCTTAATTGCAATTGCATGTAGATGGATGCAGCAGCGAGCTATGGACGTCACTTGCCAATTCTCATGGTTATTGAATCGGAAATTACGCTCTTGTATTGGGATTTTCATGAGGAGATAAAAAAAAGAATGAAATTTTGTGATTGTACGTGCTCGGGAAGAGATTTTTTTTAAAAAATATTTCTGCTAAATCTTCATGCTTTTTTCTCCGAAACCTCGAACGTGGCTTTTCAACTTTTCACGTACATGCTGCATGCCAGTTGAGTGCCTCGTTTCACCGGCTCGAGGCTCCACGCTTTTTCACCCCTTGGCGGATAAACAAAATCATCACATCGGATTCAGCCGCGAGTCCTCGTGGCTTTTTATCCCCAAAAGACTGTGTACCGCGTACCAACGTTGCACTCAAGCTATACATATTGCGGGCTATCCCTCAACCAAGTCCAAACATACGTGCTCGCTTTTCCATCGCTTTTTTTACTCTATAAAAAAAGTATTTACAGCTTTACTCGAACTAAATTCTCGTTTTAAATACAAGCTGGAGATTAAAGCGTCGTCCGCCCTCCATTCTTTTTTTTTATCACCCCCCTGAACCCTCGATATATTTAGCTCTAGAACACTTTTATTTATGACGTCCAAGTTCGCATCCTTGGAATTCAACGAAATTCATTTTTTTCGTTGCTAACGATCATTATTTTCATTAAGAAATTAATTTTCATGATAAAACGATCAGTTTTTATCCCCAGAAAAATGTATCGGCTCGAAAAATTTGTCATTATATGAAAATTTGAATAAATCGTCAATAAAAATAAATTATTACAATTTTGAGATGATAAAAACAAAAAGAATTAATATTAAAAAGTCACTAATCAAAATTTTTTTATTTTTAACATTATTTTTCATTAACATTTTCAATTTAATTACCTTTTTTTTGTTTAGTGCAAAATTCGAAATAATCGTTTTCAGTTTAACCGAAAGATGGAATTTCTGCGGAAAATATGGAAATGAGCAGAAAAATGGGTTTTACACTTGGAAGCTCGTGATTTCCGGTTTAACATGAATAAGCCATATTTCACGTTCGGATAACGGACACATGCGTTGGTCAAATAAATAATGGTGACTCTTGATGGTCGCCCGATGTCCAGGGTGTCGAAAAAAAAAAGAAAAAAAAAAAATAATATAGAAAATGTACGAGATTGGGATAAAAATTGGTCGGCAGCGAGAGCGAGGCTGGAAACATACGTCATCGTTGGGATTGGAGTTAGTTGCTTGAAATAATATGTAACGTTGGTTTTCGGTTCGGATGAAACGAGAGAGAGAGAGTATACGGGCTGCGCCGGTGCTTCTCTCTCTCTCAATTCCCTTCCCTTTGGTCCCGACCCTACGCAGTGTAGACGAGAAATACATGAATTTTAGCGGAAATTTTCGAGAGCGAGAGAGGCAAAAGTTGTGGGCATGGCAGAGCAGGGAAAGGGATGATGGAAACCTGAAGCTTCCTCAATTCAGGCTGAAATTACACTCTGGAGTCGACAGGGGGGCGATCGATAGCACGCGCTCAATGAGTTATATATATATATATATAACGAGCAAGGGTACAACGCGAGTCCTGTATCTTCCTGCAGGCTCACGTTTCGCCATGGAATATTCTAAACACGGTCTCATCGTTAGTCGGCTTCTCCCTCCCTCTCTCTCTCTCTCTCTCGTTCACTTTTCTCTGCTCTCACATATTGTGCGTGCAATGGCATTAATTTC
Source organism: Campopleginae sp. 14b (assembly GCA_030522525.1). Lineage (NCBI taxonomy): Eukaryota > Metazoa > Arthropoda > Insecta > Hymenoptera > Ichneumonidae > Campopleginae sp. 14b. The sequence goes on from JAPYYS010000234.1 coordinate 16,259, forward strand.
ACTCAACGAAATTCACACACAAGGTTTAACGACACGGCATCACCACAATTGAGCTCGATGCTTTATGGACGCGTAATGAGAGCACGGAAAGCATCGATGTTGACAAAGTTAACAACGTTCCAATCAAACGAAAAATATATATTTTTCGTTTTATTGACCATTTATTCAATTTTTCAAATTATTCAAATTTTTCGAGTAGATAAATTTATGTGGGCCGAAAAACCGAGGAATTTCGTTGCATTCCAACGATGCAAACTTGAACGTTTTCGTACTACGTCGTATCCTCGAATACGTTCTCGACATTATTTTTCGTTACCGAATATATTTACCGCTCCCAAAGATTCCGAGTCATTTGTCTCTCTCATCCTGGTTGCTTTTTAACTTGTTGTGAATTCTCAAACTTGTAATTATTCTTTTTTTTTTTTTCTTCCTCTCCACCGTTCTTCTCGCTCTGTCTATGCGGCGGCGGAGGCTCCTCGGGTGTGGGACGATTGTGGGATGCTTTTGCATTAAAACAAAAACAAAAAACTCTCAGATATCTCGGCTGTCGTTGGTGAATACATCGCTTCCCTGATAAGAAACATCTCGCGGTTTCACGCGATAAGAAAAATACTGTTTTGCCACTGTTCTAAACGTTGCAGATCCCTAACAAAGTCAATATTTATGTCGACACACGTGCCACTCGGAGATTTCAGTGGAACACACGAAAAGCCTCGAGCACATTCGCTCTGATGGCCAAAACTTTGAATGATGTATCGTTCATTCCGGCACGATTCTCCCTTTCGGTCCTCAAAAATCATCGTTTTATTCTCCTGACCAAATATTTCATCAGGATTTCATTTAAAAAATATAATTTCGTTGCATTCCAACGAAAAATTCGTTTTTCTATTAATTTTGTCTTGAATTTTTTAAATCATTACATTTTTCATGAAATTTGGTTTTTTCATCAAGAAAAAACAGAATTTCCTTGCATTTCGATGATGAAAACTTGAAGATCGTATCTAGCGATGGATTTTCGTTGGAATTAGTACGAGCCTCGACTATCGAGCACGTAGACTCAGTTTTTGGGTATTATCTCTCCAATTGGCATAATTGGTCGTTTTGAGGCGGGACCCACATAACAGTGGCCGCGTTTTCCATCCTTTAATCTCATATGCCCATAAACATTATTGTGGTTTCTCTCCTTGTGCTTTATGGGAAGCAAAAATTAATGAGTTTTTATTTTTTTCCGCTGTTTGTCAAATTTTAATTGCCCAAACGGACTTTTCTCTGTTCTTTCTCGTGATATGTCGTGAAATTATACAATGCGCCCCATAAGACCTCGATAACCGCATGGGCTAATCGGACATGCCCCCATATCTTTAGCTCTCAGTATCGAACAAGTTGAAAAAGAAAAAAAATTAGCATGCGTCGCTTATATTAAGAGTGCGAGGTGCGTTTACATTCTTGGAACGTATTTAGCATTATGCCGGTAGTTTGCTGAAACGAGGACGCCTGGACTTTTGTTTATCGTTCCTTGGAGCGACGTCGACACGGAAGAGCGACGGGGAATCTCCTGATAGCCTAGAAAGCCTTTTTTTTTTTTTTCGTACGTCGTCGAAAGTGATAGGATGTCATTTGTCCAAACCTAATCGTGCTCTTTTTCTTTTTGCATCGTTGGAATTCAACGAAATTCATTTTTTCTTTGCCAAAGCTCATTTTTTTTAATTAAAAATTTAATTGTCATGATAAAACTATGAATTTTTGGGAGGAGAAAAATTGATCGACTCGAAAAATGTGGGGATCATTTGAAAAAATGCATAAATCGTCAATATAAATATTTTTCGTTGCTCTTCGACGTTGTGACCTTCAGCATCATAGTGGAGAACGAATTTTCAAAAACCCAAAGAATTTGTGTTGTTGGCGCTCCGGGGGAGGTTTAAAAAGAGCCGGAGAGAAAAGATCGTGGCGTGGATAGGAGTGTGTGCGATTCGCCGTATATTCCGTCACGTATGTATGAACATTTCCGCTGGCTCTCTGCCGGTCCGTTCTGTCGAGTTCGCTCGCTTGTTATCGCACGTATACGCGTAGCTGTTGTGATGTGGAACAGGCAGACGCGGACAAGCGTTTGAAAAGGTGAAACTCTCGGGCAGAGAGGAACAAGCTCCTCTTTTGCTCCATCGGAGAAGTACACAAGACGCTATTAGATCCTCTTTTGCTTCTCGTGGCTTGATAAGCGCCGACACGCATTGCCCGCCGTCGAGGCCTTTTACCAGATGCGGCGGCCTCGCAGCAACGGCAAAGATTAAAACGTACAAGTCTATGGGATGGCAAGTAAGGCTCTTCGCATCCATCCAACATGAGACAGCGAGCAGGCCAAGCAGCAGGGATACCGATGGATAGAGACGGAATAGCGTGTTCACTTAACCCCCAGGACCGATACCAATGTTGAGAGAGAGGGAGGGAGAGCGAGAGCGTACAGTTCGAGTTATTGATCATCCGAGAGGCAGCAGGTAGCATGCTTGAAGCACTAAACTATATATACGTCCTGACGCACCGGACGGTGGTCGGAGGCCGAACCATCCACCATGTATACGCATATATATCATCTTCGGGTCGGTTCACCTGGCAGTTCACCTTGCATCATAATATTTTCATGCATCTTTTTATATTTACCATGAATTTTCACTCGCCCAAGAAAACATACTCGAAATTGAAAAATCACTCGACTCGAGCTGCCATTTCGATTTATTCATAATTCTAGGCCATTAAAGGGATCCTCTTATTGGGGATCCTCGTTTTAATGATAATCGGGGCTTTTCCAATAAAACATGATGCAACGTTTAAATACAAATAAAAATGATATATTTTTATTGACGATTTATTTAATTTTTCAAATGATGGTTATTTTTCGAGCCAATAGATTTTTTTGGAAGCAATAATCGATCGTTTTACCATGCCAATGATATTATTCATTAAAATAATGAGCTTTGGCTAAGAAAAAGAGGAATTTCGTTGCATTCCAACGATGCAATCTTCAGGGTAATGGAAAACAGTACGATTAACACGTCCCCGAAGGGATGTTTCGGAGAAATACGGATTTTGAAATTCCGGCACGATGAATAACCCGAAATGCCCACGTGGCCATGGGAAGGTATTTATTTAAATTCAGTAAAATGATGTTTGAGGTCATAAGGCATATAGATAGGAGGCATACATGAGAAATGGAATTAGCGCGACGCTAATGATGAAGCTGATTCATCTCGAGCTGCTTACACCTCCTAAACTGGCTTCTGTACATGAATCTAGGAGCCGAGAGAGGGAGAGGGTGTAGGGGCTTATTCATACATAATATAAGTCGAGCTGAATGACAGAAATCCTGTGACTTAACGGCTTAGGGAAGAGCGAACCAGAATCATCCGTTTAATTAGAGGTCCCTCTGGTTTCCTTTGCATCGTTCTGTTGGCTTCGAGGATTCTCTATCGAATTCCAAAGAACATGAAGCATTTCCATTACAATAGAAACTTTTACCTCGAAAACGAGATTTTTTTCTTTTTTTCCTTTTTTCATACAAAATTATTCATAAAATTCGTAACATACCGAACGTGCTCTCGTGTTTCACTGAAATGGTGACGTGTCAAGAAATTTCAGCTCGTGCGGTGAGAGCACAATTTTCCCCAACGACGCGCACGCAAGTCCAGACAATATCAAACATTTAAATAAATAGATTATTAAAGAAATAAAAATGTCATTTATAATCTCACTAATTCGAGCCGACGAATAAATTAACAAGAGATAGCCATAACGTTCGTAAAACATGCATTTTTCGAAACTTTTCGATATTCCATAATAATCCTCTCATAGGCCTTTGCTCCTCCCATAAATAATACAAAAATTCAATTACGTTGAATTGATTAAATCATTGAAATTCAATGAAATTCACATTTTCTTCGTCAAAGCTCATTATTTTAATGAAGAATTCAATTGTGACGATAAAACGATCGATTTTTCGCCCCAAAAAAATGTATCGACTCGAGAAAATTTGGTCTGGATCGGATTGATATGAAAAAATCTTTCAATCAAGGCGAATCTTTCAAGTTTCGAGATGATTCCATGCCCTCACTCACATATATTAATGTGCCATATCAATTTTTTATAACAATATATGATGGAGAAACGTAGAATGACATGTTTCACAAAGCTCATCATGAAAATCATAACGTTTGCCTAAAATAATCAACTTTATGCATGTCTGTGGTAATTGTTCCATTAACAAACAATAGACATGTACGTTATTCATATAATTTCGTCTTTCATGCATGAAACACACACACACACATTTTGGTGGTTATTCGTCGCCAGCTTTTCCTTCTCTCTCTCTCTCTCTCTCTCTCTCTCTTTTCTCCTCCTCCTCTCTATTCGTTGCAACATCAGTCATCGTTGTTGAACTAGTTGAAAATGGCTCCCCCGTGGATTCAAAGTTTCCACTCTCGCCTCATGTTTCTACCCCGTTTCCATTTGTACATTCTCGCCAACGTAACTCCACCGTGCATTATTAAGTATATGCATTACCGGTGAGACATTTAATGGCTACCCCATAAGTTGCCAATTTTGAAATGCAACGAAAAATATTGATTTTTATTGACGATTTATTTAATTTTTTTAATTATTCAAATTTTTCGAATCGGGCCATTTTTCTGGGCCCAAAAATCGATCGTTTTACCATAAAAAAAAATCAATTCTCAAGCAAAATAATGTCAAGTATTTTATATATACTTTGTTTTTTTTTTTTTAAATTTATTTATTCTTTTTTCTTTAGTATTATTATTATTTTTTTATCATTACTTTTTATTATATTAGTATTGTATAAATGATATATATAACTATTTTCGTTGGGAGGTTTAGTCTCTCAGATAGAAAGACATTGCCTCGATGTAGCTGCGTTGGAATGGCGGCATGAATAATGGACCGGTTAGCCAAGATAAAATTAAACATAGATGCCTTCTGTCCAAGCATATCGATGCTTTAACTTTCCTCTCAGGCTTTTGTCATGTCTCGAGACGGAGACGCTTTGCTACGGCCATCACCAATCGTCAAGATTTATATCCACCTCTCAATATACATATATATTCAGAAGAAAACAGCTTTTCCCCTGTGGATTGATGTCCATTAGTACTTACAATCCTGCAACGGCGTCATCTCGGCGCTCGCTTTATCCCGATGTCGCTGTAGACGCATTATCCCCATCGACCTCTTCTTTACCCTAACCTTTTTTCAACGTCAGAGCGTGGCACTTTGATTCCGGTTTCAGCTCGACGACTCAACGACCCGTCATTTACGCATTTTTTCTTTTTCTTTTCTTTTTCTTTTCTTTTCTTCCCCTTCGCCTCTATTTTTCGTTTTGTCTGCCGAGGTCAGCCTCATACGCATTATTATTCAATTACCGAGAATACAATGGGAAAATAATGTTTTTGTTGTTGTTATGAATAACGGTTCATTAATTAATGACCTTGACCAATACTCGGGGCTTGTATTTGAGTGCGCGGTGCAGTTCCATTCCATTAAACTCGAGGAAAGAGAACACACGCGCATAGCATGTGATTTTCCGGGCTTACGCCATTTTCCCCCTGACCTATTCCCCATTGTTCTCAATTGTATCATTTTTCTCTCCAACCTCCACCTTTCATTTCGTCAATAAATGAAAAGCCCGGGAGAACAAAAAACGCAATATCGAGCTCTTGCAATATCAGCCCCCCCCCCCCCCCCCCCCCCCCCCCCCCCCCCCCCCCCCCCGCCCCCCCCCCCCCCCCCCCCCCCCCCACTCCCCCCCCGACCCCGCCTGCTGCTTTAAAGGAAAATAATGCTATCCGGTGTACATGCAACATCGGGTTAATAACTATTCTTTGTGCTCCTGTCAACTTTATTTTCAATCTATTTCATTTTCTTATTATTTTTCATTACGATCAAGCTTGCATTTTTTTTCTTAGCCAATGCTCATCATTTTAATTTGGTATTTAATTGCCACGTTGAAACGATCGGTTTTTGCCTCCAAAATAATTTATCCGCTTGAAAAATGTGGATCATTTGAAAAATTCAATAAATCGTCAATAAAAATCAATATTTTTCGTTTAGGATTATTTAAATCACAACTTTTGTTATTGAATTTGAAAAATAATAAAATATTGGAAAATACCACGTAATTCGCGCTCGATTCAAATGGTAGTTTTCGTCTCGATACGAAGGATTAAAAATACACCAGACGTGAGGGAGAATTCCTTCGCCCTTATAAATTTCTACTTTATTTTCGTTTGTACAGAGATGATGGGAATAATCGTGCCCGTTTGTATTGTTGCCTCTTACCGCTGGCTGCTTTTGTTAAATCGATCGTAATTACGTTAATCTGACTTTTAACATGATGCAAAAATGGTTAGTGGAATGTTTCTTCCCTCAGCCAAACAAATATCTCGTCAATATTAATATCGAACATTTATTTATTTTATGGGCCGCTTATTCTCCATCAAGGCGCGCGCGGTAACAATATTTGCCAGACGGAAACAGCGCATCCCCTGAAATTAATTAATCTTTTCTGTATTTTTTTTTTTTCCATTTTTCTAACAACAATTTTTTTACTTTTCCTTTTTTCTCTTCATTTTTCGCAATTTTCCTCCCTTCAGTTACCATATCCAGGGGCAAGGGCGAGCGGGGAAATATCGAGAACATTGTACCAATGCGAGAATGTCTCTTTTGCTTATATTCCTGCCGCGCGTGAATCGAGCCACTCACTTTGATGCCGCGATCGGATTTACTACTCGGTCGTGATTGCGTTGACACCGGAAGGCGCGCCATCGATGAGACACTCTTGTCATTGTAGCCTCTATCGCGGGAGTCACATTCGCCCCAATACCAATCCCGTCCCCATTCTCACACTTACCCAGAGTACAGAGAGCTCTCTCTCTCTCTCTCTCTCTCTCTCTCGCGCGCATCGAATCCCCTTGCCTTGACAATGGCTTCTCCGCGTTTCAATACATTTCAATAGCGGCGTTTATACGCGCGCGTCCGTGCAAAACCGGATGACCCGGAAAAGAGTCGATCTCAAAGCCTTGATTTTCGCCTCCTCTCTCTCTCTCTCTCTCTCTCTCCCGCTTGGATAACCATGCCAATTACCGGCACATAAATATATCGAAATAAAAATATTGGATGCTCTCAAAATTGGTAAAACAAAAAAAAATATCAACGAAAATAGATTTTTTTCCATTTATTATTTGCTCACTTCCGAAAAGCATGAAAATTTTCGTTCTCATTTTTCGCTGGATCCTCAAAAAAAAATCGTTTCATAGTCCAGACCAAAAATATTTCATCGAAATTTTATTTAAAAAATCGAATTTTGATAAAAATATATTTTTCTATTAATTTTTCACTCAATTTCGAGAACCAAGACTATATTTTTCTACCGATTTCCTTTTTTGATCCCCGAAAAATATCGTTTTATCCTTCTGACGAAATATTTCATCTGAATTTCGATAAAAAAAACGTAATTTCGTTGCATTCCAAGGATGAAAACTTGGACGCCGCCCGATATACTGTTTCTCCTTCATTCGTTTCTTCGCACATGCCTTGAGGCGTTTTTAACCGAGCGGGCGGTGAACGGAAACTGCCACGATCTCACATTTACGTTGATCTCGTATACACGTAACGATCCTCCTCATATATACACATAAATATACACAGGGAATAATAGATGTCCATTATCGCTGAGAAGCCTCGTGACGCAATGCATTTCAAGATAGCACACATTCGAGTTGACAATACCTCGGGAGAGAGAGAGAGAGAGAGAGAGAGGAATCGGGCCGGCCAGAGCCGCCTTTCTTTTCGTTCTTTATCAAGCCTTCGTTGAAATAAATATTCACCAAATCGTGGTATTTCGTATTTCATAGAATTTCGTTAAATTGTCCAACTCCCGGTGCTTTTATGTTTTATATACCGCGGGAATCGTCCCACGGTTTTATCTATGGCAGGGCCATCGCCATGTCTTGATTTGTATTATCACATCGTCGTGCTGCCCCTTTTTGTCACGCCGAGGTATCATTTACGTTTTATGCGTTTCCGGTGTCTAATAAAATGGAAATTCTTCCACAGTCGTTGTCCACGTGTCACCGTCGTCGTCCTCGTCGCGGACTAAATGTTTAATCCCACTGTCACATCCAATGCAATTTTTTTTTCACTCTTTATTATTTTTTCATAATTATTGATGATATTCACTCATTATTTATTTACTCACTTGTTTATTTATAAATAAATTTGGCAGGGAAAATATTTGCCTTAGGTGGCTGAAGAGAAGACTTGAAATAAATAGGGCAGCCAGTTATTTCGGTTAAGAGAATATATGAATGAAAGTTTCGCTCTGGGGATCGGACCACTTCCTTGCCGTAATTGTCTCGTTACCGCACATCTTTCTTCTTTTCCTTTTCCTGCTTCGCCAATGAGACAGCACTCTCATTCGTATATATCCGTGATGTGCATAGCGAGGCGGCGTGGGAGAAGGAGCTTCCCTATCCCTGGGGACTCGACGAGAGGCCACGCGTTTCCTCGAGAAAATCGTTTCGTCAAAATCAATGCAATACATTTTTTATCTATTATTTATGAGCTTTTTTTCTTCTTCGGGGCTAAAAAAAATGAATTACTCAAGTTCCGGTGTATTCAATGGAGGAAAAATATTGTAATGGACCTTTTGGTTGGACGTCACTTTTTCATATCGAAACAGACACGATTGTTATTTATATTATCAAATATTTCGTCCGTAGTGTTTCCTTTTTACGTTATGGTCTTTACCATGCTCGCTCCTAATGCGAAAACAACCCCAGAGAGATTTTATCCCTTCATCATCAGTGCTCTCGTTATACGGAAAGGCTTTCGTCATTCTGGCGACCAGACAATCTCTCATTTTCCTATCACTCCGCGCCCCGTCATCTCTCACCTTCTTATAAATATTTAGACGAATTATTGCGGACAAACAACTCGGACAATTCGCCTACAATTTTTAACCATTGCCCCAATTATTTTTATCCCATTTTTCGTGTCGACCATGAAATGATGGTTTTTTATGATCCAAAAACAAAATCGGCACACAAAATAGTCTTGGTTTTTGAAATTTACCAAATAGTTTATGTGAAAAATTTTCAATCAGATTACAATTTTTATTTATCATTTTATAATTTAATCAACATTTTTAATTATATCGAAAATTATGATTTTTTAACCTTTTTTTTTTTTTATTCAACTAAAAATTAATAGAAAAACATATTTTTTAGAAGAAAATATATCCCCAGAAGTTTTTAGACGATCGCGGTGTGCATACATACATGTTGCCTTTATAAATGAGTATTGATCGTTGTTGTAAAGAGCTTAGAAGAAAGTAAATATTTCGCTCGCGTCCGGAGAGACAAGCCCATCGAGAAGCTTATTAAACGAAAATCATAAAATAGGAAATTCAAGTTGGAAACTGACGACACAGAGAGATAGGAGGAGCAAGAGAGAGAGAGAGAGAGAGAGAGAGAGAGAGTAGAGGAGAGTATGTTGCATGCGCTTCTGGTACATTAAATTACGAGTACACGGGGCTTTCAAATTGTTTACATACTTGGACACAGCCCGGCGGACGTTCAGGGAACACGCGTGATGCTAAAAATCGCGTATAAATACTTTAGTACGCTGGCTGTACTAAAATGTGTATTATATTCATTTTATCACATGTAAAGAATCCATTTACCTGGTGCGCGATACATGCATGTCTACGCGCTAAATTTCCTCTCAAATTTTTGTTTTTCAATCGCTATAGAAAATCCCCATGCTAGTGAATATTCCTCGGTGTGACAAGACACGTCGTAATCAATGTATATAATTGATTTGATAACAGCATCCGGGAGATGTTGCTTCGTGTACAAAATTGCCATTTCATATAATAAAATATATTTATTTATTAATTAAGAAGAAAAACGTTTTTCTATAAATTGTTGAATTTAGAAAAACCAAGACAATTTTCATACCGTTTTGTCTTTTGATTATAACCAAAAAAACTATTGAATCGAAATTTCATTAAAAAAAAAAACAAAAATAATAATTTTGTTGCAATTTTAACGAAAAATGCGTTTTTCTTATAATTTTCGTTTTAATGGTCCAGACCAAATATTAAGTAAGAATCAGATCAACTCTGAACATGAAAATTGAGAATTTCGTTGGATCCGAACGATTCAAACTTCGACATCGTATTCATCGTAATTGGCAATTTTTTATTGCTCTGAAAAAAATAGCAAACGACCTTGAAATACTGATGAAAAATGTAAATACGAAAAATAATGGAAATTCAGCATTATTCATGCTTTTGAAAATGAAGTTTAAAGATTATGGTGTTTTTAAGATTTTGCGGAGATAAGATTTTGCTGCCTTAAAAGAATACTCGGCATATAAAAATATGGTTGATTAGATCCGGGACGAGCTAAAGCGACCGCGCAAGAAAATCCTTTCCGGCATCATATTCCTCGCTTCAATCTTCTTACGCGCCGGGATAAGAAACGCCAACGCGGCGGCGGCTCTCCTCGAAGCTCAAAAATATATATTTACCCCGCGGCCCGGCCTACATCTCAATCGAACTCGCGCCATTCAATTTTCTTCCATGCTCTCGGCATTGAGCCGATCGAAACCGTCTCGAAATATGTATACGTTCGCGAAATCAGTGACAGACAGAAAAGGGGATTAGCGCCGCTCCTTATTCAGGATTACAATTTCCGCTCATCCGGGAATAGACAAATTTTCGAGGACCCGAATTAAGGGAGAAAAATATTAAATCGTTAATTTGACAGGACAACGATTCAGGATTCATTAAATATCCTCCAGCTTCGCCATTTTATTTATTATCATTATTACTACTATTTTTTTATTATTATTAATTGGGTCGAAGGGCAAAAAGCTATTTCGCGAAATTTTAACAAAAAATGCCAATTTTTGTATTATTTTTTGTTCCGGAGCCGCTAAAATTTGGATGGAAAAATAGAAAACTTTGACTTTGTAAATTTGTCCAAATTGCCATTTTCGTCGTTTCATCTTGCAATATCTCTTAGCACTGCATTCTGCTCTTGCATTGTTTCGGTGCATTTGTTCTCTCGCCTAAAGAAAATGCCATTGGCCTTTTTGACGTTTTGCCAAATTTGTTTTACCTGAGTTTTCGGGCTGTACGTTCTCGCGACGTTGTATCCACAAAACCCTCCACCACTACCCAGTGAGTCTGGCTGCCAAAATTAATATATTTTATTTCTTTAATTTTAATGCCAACCAAATATTGCACAAAATGGACAGAAATTTAATTTTTTTTTTCTTTTCGTGAATTTGGTGAATTTTTGGCGGACAATAAATTGGGAAAATATGGCAAACGATGAAATGCAATTTTGCCTTTGGGATTTTCGCGGAGGCAACGCGATGACGATGATTCACCGATTATCGCGTTTTCCACTCATCATGCGGATGCCTCGACCATCGAGGCATTAAATATCGCATGTCGATGAGTGAGAAATTTTTCGTTATAACCTCGCGATGGATCAACGTGCGCGAGTGTATCTACGATTCTCTGCTGCTATGGACAACAATGCTAAAGCGAAGGCCATCGCGAGTTACGTGTGAATAGATATTGTTGAATAGGATCGCGAGCCCGCTCGTGTAAAGAGACCCGAGCAGCGGGAGACTGGCAGGGAAGCAGAGAGAATGAGCATGAAAGCATCCAATTAAGGATGTATCATCGGATTAAAGTTGATTGAAAGTGCATCCGCGAGTATAATGAATCACGCTTGGAATCGGCATCTGCCCATCCAAACTCTAATTTCTATACTATTTTTCGGATATTCTCCTTTTTTCTCTTTTCATCAGTCCCGGACTCTGCCGACAATCATTCGCCGTCGGGGATCTCATGTCCATTGAGCCGAGGGAACGAAAAAAAAAAACAAAATTGCTTTTTATTTTTTCATACATTTTTCAAATTTTTAATAAAACTTCAAAGTGTTACGGTAATTTTATGAATTTCTAATCATTTTTCAAAATTTTCCATGAATTTTCAAAATTTTTATATATTTTGAAAATTTTCCCAAATTTCTTCATGGAATTATCGTCCCGACCCATGGCCCAAGAAAAAAAAAAGAAAAAAATGAGGATTTCGCTTGATTCGGTAATAAAAGGAAAAGCAAACGCGAGCCCTGCTGCCCCCTCCTTATTCCCTCAAATATGGCCTTTTCATGACGTCATCCAAATCTCTCTCAAGATGGAATGAGTTAGGCAATAAAAAAACAGCCAGCCTAGAGGACGATTTATTACTTTTTCTTTCTCCTCCTGCGATTGGCTGTTGTTGGACGTTGAAATATTCCCCTATAAAATAGGCCAAGTTAAAATAATTTGCACGCACCGGCTGTAGGAGCAAAGGGAAATCCGCGCGAGAGCTTTCGTCGATGAAAGTGTATGGGAGTAATTTTCTTACAGTAAATCTAGCTCTCGCCTCGTTTATCTCATTCTATCCTGTTTAATATATCAAGCCCTTCTCCGTTCTCTAGTCGAATTTCATGCAAATTTTACAGGCATTTCTCTACTTGTATCGCTTCTAAAATTTCATTCATCCCTGACTTTGAAATTATCGAAAATTTCATACACCAAAACGTATTTAGCCTCGCACGTATTTCACTCCAAACTTAGCCATCAAATTGTCATTACGATCGCATATCTTTGATGAATGATCGAAACTATTGAACCACGAGCTTAAAAAAAAATTAATTACAAAAATATGTAAATAAATATGTAATATATAAATATTTAAATAAAAATATAATAATGCCATAAATATGATTAAAAATCATTGCAACATGTAATAATCAAAATATTAAACTATTTAATTATTGAATAATGAAAAAAAATTTATAATTGAAATATTTAATGAATATTATAAAATATTATTAAAAATATTTCAAATCTCATGAAATTATTCTTCCTAATATTATTCAAGATATAAAAATATATTTCAATATTATTTAAAAAATAATATTTCCAAAAGGATTTTATTAAAAATTCTATTAATGATTTACTATTTAAAAATATTATTAAAAATGACAATATTCCAAAAATATTCTATATCCGAATATGAAATACGAAGCAATAAAATGTTGTGTGTTTTGTTTTCTGTTTTCAGTCCGAATGATCGAGTGCAATTTTCCAGACTGATACAAGACGATATCTCGGAAAAGTTGGAGTAAAAGCATCGCATCGATTTGGCATTAAAAAAAAAGAAAAAAGTGTCGCATTCCGTCGTCTCCAGAGAGAAGAGAAAATATTTATTATTATTATTATACAGAGATGTTGGTTGTTCTCGATATACGTGCGGAGGGAAAATGTGTATCGCTTGTGGGGCTTGTTGTTGACGGTTTTCTCGTTTTCACCGATTCTCGGAAGTGCAGTTTTTAACGCTAGTCGGGGAAAAAGCGAATGTCATAAAACTGTCGTAACAGTTACGATTCCGAGAGAATAAAATACCTCGTAAGAGTGTGGGCCCGAGCACAAGACTTTTTATTCAAATACCAGAAGATAAGTCTCTCCGTCGCGTACACTCGTCAACCGATGCTCCAATTCAAGGTAAGTCAAACCTCCAAACCTCATACACTTTTTTATATTCATCCAATCATCTTTGCAGCTTTTCCTCTACACAAAACCTTTCTATTTGTGTAAACGTCAAGTTAAAATATTTCAACCTGCCGCGTCGCTCTCACTAATCACCATAACCTGCGAGCTATGTTTTTCCTTCAAAAAACGTTTTACAGGAATATTCACGACCAAACTGTACTCCATTATTTGCCATGTCTCCCGTTCGTTCTTCATTTAATAATCACGACGTTCACGTTTGCATCGGTCCGCCAATGAAACATTATTCTAAAAATTCAATAAATCCTGAATATAAATAAAATTTTCTTTTATTTTTATCATTAAAAATCAATTTTTATTTTTATTTAACAAATTTATGATTTTTTGTCGCATTCCAACGTCGGGAACTTTGAGAAAAAAAACAACAACAAAAGAAAACAAAAATTCCGCAACTCATTCGGCGAAAAAGATTTTGGGCATTAATTAAATTGGTATAAAGGAAATTTCGCTCGTTAAAGTGGGACAAACCGCGGTTGCCGACGATTTTAAATAAAACAATGCCGGTTATTCTGGTTTTTGGAAGGATTGACTGTCGAGAATGAGACTAGAAACGGTGAAAGGAGGAAGAAAGAGGTAGAAAAGGGATGAAGAGAGTGTACGTGATGCGGCGGCGGCGGCGGCGGCGGCGTTGGATGAAAGCAGCTCGAGGTACAGAGAATAAAGCCGTATTTCGGATGGAGTTGAGGCAGCCCCTGGGCGAGTTGGACAAGAGTCCGAAGCAAAGAGTAGTGTCGAGTGTGCCTACTCGAGTAAGAAACAGGATGAGCTATACTTTTGTACATTGAGGAGGGGGAGGAGGTCGAAGCGTCGACGTTGAGGATGTACCAACTGGCGCACGAATTCCCATTCGCCAGAATGCGTATTTGCATCCACGCTCATTCTCGAGCTCACTTCATTTCTCTTTATTTTTCCCGGCTCCTTCTTTCATATTCCCAAACAACATTTCTCACATTTACGAGATTAATTTTTTTTTCATTCATATATCAAATAGTTATTTCCTTCTGGCAACTTTGACGTGCCCATTTTTTCCATATTACGCGCAGATTTATCAGCAAAAATACAAAAATGTCTCGATAATAGATTTTTCATTTTTTTTTTTTTTCACCGCTCCGCCGTTTTCGACGAAAAATCATTCACAATCGTAAAGCATTTTCAATCTCTCCGTCATAAGAAAAATAGGGTTGAACCTTCGATCGTTGGGATGGTGAAAATAGAAAAAAAAACATTTCTCGTGTCCACAATTTTGTTTCATTTAAATTCTTTCCTTTTTTAAAAATTCTATTCAATTTTATTAATTTAATTTATTTTTTGTTTTTTTTTCTTCTATTTACATGGAAAATAAATTGCGAATGTCAATTTTCTTTCTGCTTCTCCTCCATATCAATGTGAGTGAATAAAAAATGAAGTTATTGAGAGAAGATAAAAATATTTGAGGCTGTTAATTGCTTAGGGAGATGTCGGCAAATATTATTTTGTTGTGCTGCTCGTATTAAGGCGTTTTATCTCGGCTTGATCGAAGAGACTCGCGGGGCTGCTCTCGCGGCTACGAATTCTCGTGGTTTTATAACCGCGCGCTCGTGTCACGGCTCTCCAACACCATACGTTCCTCTCTCTCTCTCTCTCTCTCTCTCTCTCTACCGCGTCTCCTACGCACTTAGCTCCGCCGTGCATAAACATAATAGCAGCGCGACTATCGATAAGCTCGTTACGTGCGCGCTCCTCTCTCGTCTCCTTGCGATTCTGCCTCTAGAAACAAAATCCAACCAGTACTTATTAACTTACTCTCTATTGATATTATCTTACATTATACTCTCGAGATATCGTTCCCGGCGTTCTTGAATATAAATACCTTTATTATCCGCATTGCAAAATCGGCCTATAAACATTTGTTTTTTTTTTTTTTATTTTTTTTCTCATTTCGCGATTCAGAGTAATTTGACCATTTTTTTCTTATTTTCTCTTTCGAGAGATGATGCTCCCGGGCGTCAAGTACCACATGAAAATAAATTGCGGACAAATATGGAACGTGCTTTCGTCCGGATTTTGCCGCGGCAAGGGATGAGAGATGCGGGGTTCGTTAGGATTTTTTAATTTTTCAAGTTTTTATTATTTTTTTTAAAAAAAATTTTTCGCTTCGGAATCCTCAGAAATATTTTTTCTTCATTTTTCACAAGTTTTCAAAAAAAATTTCGTCGCAACGGTTTCGTTATCAGGCTCGTGACTCTTGGCTTGACACGAAAACTCTTGACTTTTGGGCTAAGGGCGAAAGCTATACAGAGAGAAAGAGAGAGAGAGAGAGAGAGAGAGAGAGAGAACAAGGGGCTGCTTAGCGCAGATTGACCCTCACGTTTTCCCTTCTTGACAACTATTGGCTCGATTCGTCTTGGCTTATTGTGCAATGCGTCTTCCTTTCTAAAATTATGTCGCCGCGTTCTCGTCCATCACGTCTCGGCGTTTTCGTCTGTTGTTTTTTTTCCATCCCCCTTTCTACGTCAAACATCGCGTGTCCGTATTTTTAGTGAAATCAGCCATTCATTCGAGTCCCGCCTGTCACGTATTCCTATTCTTTGCCCATTTCGATCCCCCGATAATAACGAACAAACAATCCATATCCTGAGAATCAAGTGTGCAACATTTAATAATTACAAAAAAAGCCTCAAAGTGTTATTGAAAATTGTTATTTAAAATAAATTAATATTTTTATTTATAAAATTTGTATTTTTACTATAGTTAATTGAATAATTGAAAATTTTGGATTATTTGAAAAATTGAGCAAATGTTGAATGGAAATAAATATTTTTCGTTGCATTCGAAGGTCGGGAGCTTGAGGACATTCGTATTCAAGGGAAACTTTTCCAATTCTTCGTGCGCTAGGCCCTTTTTACCTTTTCTTATTTTTACACGTCATTAGTAAAGTTGTGGCAACAAAATCGTTTCCAACGAGGCGAGCGAGAAGAATACGTCGAGTATCTTTTGGCTCGAGGAAAAATTCCTCGCGCTCTTATTTACTTTGCCAGGAGCGTTTTCCCCTCGTCGAGGAGTTGCCGACCACGTCTTTGAACTCATCTTCTCGGTGCAACGTTTTCAACTAATTCTCGAGTTTGTCATAAGCTACAAAACTTGTTTATATAGGCGTGTCGATATACGCGGAGAAAAATAGGACTGGACAAGTTGGCCAAGAGCGGAAGCGAGTTCGTCAAAACTTTTCGAACGCGCTCGCTTCTTCGTGCGGCTGTCTGACTAGGCGCTGATCTACTCTACTGGCTCGGAGCACAAGTGGATAAAGCCGACGTCCGATCACTCGCGTTAACTCATGCGCCTTTTCCACGTCTTATTCCCCAAACGCGTATCTCCCCAATGCCTTCAAATATATATCGACGACCAACGCGCCTGTCGCAATTGTTTCACCAAACTTTTTTTTTGTTTTTCCCGTACGTCAAATCTTCCGCGCGTTACTCCAAACTATAACTTTCTGACACTCGTCTCGGCTTCCCGAGGCCCCGTTCACCTTTTCATTTCTTATTTATTTTACGACTCAAAGACACACTTGGGTCATTTTGACCCCGGAAACTATTTTAACCCAATTATTTGCTTTGTTGATGGTAATTTCCTCGTAATCCTTGATCAACCCAGTTTTTCATATCGCGAGGGGAAATAATGTGTCGAAGCGCATAATACAAAAGTAATTGCAACTTGGAGGCATTCATAATGATTCTTAGGCCCAGAGTGCTTCGGAAAAATGGACTTGTGGCCTAAAAACCTTCTCGAGCTTCGACCGCGCGCGCGCGCGTCTATTTCCTCTCAATGGAGAGATTCAGCGACACACTTTTTACCACGCGCGCTTCTTGTTATCCTCGCCTTTAGTCTATCTTATTGCTCTTGGCGCGCCTCATTTTTTTCTTCCTTCCCGAATCTCTATTCTATTCAGCCCGTACGAGGTTTCCATTTATCCAACGACTCCGCGTTTACTTATTTTTTTTGTTGTTATTTATCGATCCTCCATCGAGCAGGAATATTGTATTCATACCCAAAGAGATTGAGAGTTTGATTTTCTTGTCATATGCACGAGCGCAGCGTCCTCAATATTCCCGCTCGATAAACTTTACAACATGATTTTTCCTGCGCTTCTCTCTATACGTTATATCCGACATTCCTAATCGCCTCGCTATAACTTACAATCCATGCTCCTGCGGTTCCTCGATCAATCTCGGACCCGGAATTACGAAACCGGATATATATACGATGGAACAAGTTAATGGATACAGATATTAATGCATCAGTCGAGATTTCGCTGGCATTGACAGCTGTCGAGGCACGCTCAAGTTTGCATTCTGCTTTATTTTTCTTTCTTATCGAGCAGATCTCAAGATTTTCATTCGAAATTTCGTCCGGACGCAGTAAAACGAACTTAATTCAATTAAATATATTTTTTTTTTTTTCTTTCATTTACATTCTTTTTAGAGTTTCGAGTGTCATGTCGAGTTTTTCATAAGTCGCGATTGATCTCCAACGCGCCCGAGACAAGAGACACGCAATCCGGGGCGCACGTGGTTCGCCAACAGCCGCTCGACCCTATTATGTACACACAAGTACATAAGTAAGCAATTAAGATAACCGATGAGAGGGAAGCATGTTGATGAGCTGTTTTGTTTCTTTGCTCGTATTCGGCCGGCCGCCTCTCCTGCTGGCGCTCTCGCCAGTGCATATGAGCTCAATCCCTGGGTGCTCCTGAGGATCGAGCAACGCGAGCAAGCCGAGTCTACCGCGGGCCCCCGGGCCATACACTCCACACTTTGCTCATACGTTTCAGACCCCGATCGGTGCTCGCACTCGGTGCATATCAACTTTACACGCAGACACGTGATACCGATCCACCGCTCTCTCTCTCTCTCTCTCTCTGGGATTGGCGCTTCGCCCGCGCGCGGGATACACACTCGAATATAAATCGATTCATTATATAGCCCCGGTTGGCCGTGGTATCGATTATTATCGTTCACTTATGTCGATTTATTATCGCCCGCTCGGCCGCCTCGTTACAGCGCTCAATTGGCGCCACACCAATACAAACACTCGGCACAAAACATATAAGCACGAGCACAAACACCAACGATCCAATCACCGCGATGCTCATTCGCGAGCTCTTTTCATGATAACAAAAAGCTTAATTACCAATGCAACCTGTCAAGGTGCTAGGACGCATACGTGTATTCGCGTCCCATTGTCCCAGCACCAAACGGTCACACAGACGTCTATTGCTTTCGGCACTATGAATTATTCACTCTTTATCTTTGCCATGACGCATCGCGATCTCTCGTCATTCTCAAGTTTTCAATGCCGTCGAATCACACAACGACAGTATCCAACGTCTTGGGCTTTCAGCAAAAATACGATTTTCTATTAATTTTTTAAAAATTGCCTTTAGTCGCTCGATCCTTGATAAATATTTATTTCAAATTTTATTCAATAAGTCGAAGAAAAAAAACGTCTACCGGTTACTGAGTGAACGCGAATCTCCAACACACACCAGAGTACCAAGAAAATTCAGTCACTGCTGGACGAGACAGTGTTTCGTCGAGGGAATATATATATATATATATATATATATATGTTGAGCGGAAGTGACGTGTACGTCTGAGACATTCTCAAAAGGAAAGTGCTGCGTGAGTGCTCGTTTCCTCTCCGGCAATGGAGGCAGCAGCGATCAAGTATCCCGTGCTTAATTTATCTCTTGATCCTCGCATCTCGTCATTTTATTTTTCCTCGTCGTTGCCCACGACGCATGTTATTACACACCTCGAAACTTTTCAAATTCTCATAAAACTATCGATTTTTTGGATAATTTATTTAATTTAAAAAATCATCCTAATTCTTCGAGCCGATATTTTTTTCTCCGGCCAAAAACCAATTGTCTTATCGTCACAATGTAATTCTCAATGAAAATTAATGATATTAATGAAATAAAAATGAAATGTAATCGAAATGAATGAATATGAAAAACATTTCGTTGCATTCCAACGATGCAAACTGCAACGTCACTCATTGGCAGGCATTTTCGTAATTTTGAAAAATTAGATAATCCCAATACGACGAAGAAAATGAATATCTCATTGGCAAAGATTTATTTAGTACAGACTCGTATATAGAGACGCCAGTCTCTCTGGTAATGTTATTCTTCAACATTGATGATAACAGCGGAATCGTTTGGACTGGAATAATCCGGTGATTGTCGAGTGCCGCGAGAACGGCAAAACAATGAGCTATCTGTCGCGCAATAATCTTTAGCCATTGTCTATATACGGATGCATAATCGAGCCAGCCCGCGATTTGTACTCGAACGCAATAAGAAACGTATGGTCAAGTGCGCTGACCGCCTGAATGTTAAATCCCTCTCGGCTATTGTTTCCTCGTGCGGTTCCTGCGTCGTTTCATCCGGCCCTGACCATTAAACGCGCATTTAATTTAACGCAAACGTTGCATTACATACAGATATCGCTGTGCTCCTTCGTTTCTTTTCGCACCATCTCGGCTCCACGCCTTTGCAATTCCCTCTTGGTCGTTTTTCACATTAAAACGTTTCGTCTATACGCATGAAAAACTCGTCAACTAATAAATGCCCGTCCCCGAACGTTTTTGGCCTCTCGCGGCATTTTATTTGCCATCCAAACGTGCAGGCCTTTTCATTGCGATGCTCGTTGACCTCCCATCCTCGACGTAGCCACCCAAGTTGACACCCAAAATCATTATTTTTACGAAGAATTTCATTTTTATAATAAAACGATCCATTTTTCGGCCCGAAAGAAAATTCATCCACTCGAAATATTTGAATAATTTTAAAAACTCAATAAATCGCAATTAATATAAATATATTTTTCGTTGCGTTCGAGCGTTGCAAACTTCAGCATCATTGCATTCCAACGAAAAATACATTTTTCTATTTATTGTTTGTTCAATATTGGGTGCGGATCGTGAAATCAATCGTTTTATCGTCTCGACCAAATATATCGAAAGAAATAATGGTATTTCGTTGCATTTCAACGACGTTAAGTTGAAGGCATTTTTTTCGAGCTTCGTAAGGGACTCTGATATTCCGTCATGATATTAAACGATTCCCCAGGTATCCAACAACTCGGAGCGATCGTAAATACCAGAGTTAACAGATTTACTAAAGTTTCTACATATGCTCTCTCTGCTACACATTTTCACCGACTCGCGTTGCTTTCGTTCGACTTGCTAAATGTACGGAAAAACATGGCGACACATATTTTTTGACACGTTGCCAAGTTTTCATACACTCGGCAAACTTGTAACCGCGAAATATCTCGTACAGCTGTCCTCCGCGCCCGAGAGCAACAGATTGTTCATAAATTTTCAACGGAATTACATCGTCCGCCCGATTTTCGTCGGGCAATCGTAATCAATTCGGTATTAAAAAAAAAAAAATGAACTAGACGCTCAAAATTTATTGATATATTTTGAATTTTTAATTTTTATTTATTTATTTATTTCGCTGCTCGTAGTTGATAAAATCATTCGAAAAACTACGATTTTCATGCAATCTTCATTTTTGAAGATTCGTCAATGAAAAATGATGGCCCACTCATGATTTTGTATCTCGAACTAATTATCCGGACGTGAGGGGTCCTGATGAATGTTCAAATTTGATGGAAAGAAACTTTGAACGATTTAGTGTGGTGGGAGATTCTCGAACTTCAGTCAGGGCGTGTGTGTGTTTTGTTGACGAGTGTGGGATGCTCGCCCGTCGGAGAAGAGAGCGAGACAACGAGCTTGCGCGGAAGAGAGTTGGGCGTGTGTGTCTCTGTATTTCTCGCTAATTAGAGTGCGCGCGTGTGATTTTGTGCTCGGGAGTGTGAGAGCAATCGGAGCAAAAGCGAGAGCGAGAGCCTGACGTTGCTAATCCGTGGCATGTGTCGTTGTTGTCATTTTTTTTTCACACTCGTGGGTGCACAAACGCTGCAGCAGCGCGCGCCGATTGCCAATTAACTTGAGCGCCTCGCTATTCGTCACACGAGCAGAGTCTGTGCGCAGATTATCGCTCGTTACCAAACTTTCCGAGATTCCTTACATTATTATTTTCATCTGCAACTTTTCTCCGACGCACCAATAATATCAAAATATAACTGGAAATTCAACTCGACGAATTAAACACAAACGTACGACAATCAAGAAGTTGCATTTGACGAGAATTCATTGAGAAATTAACAGCAATCCCTAATTCTCACATTCGACAATATTCTCGCACATATTCATCCGCCTTCTCCGTAGTTTGACTCGACAAACTTGTAATCTGTCTCCTCGCCAACAAGTTTATCAATTAAGCGATGCGTGGGCTGCCAACTGTTAATATATGTTTTTCGGTTGAGCGAGAAAATTCTCTCTTTCCCTCTTCGTACGAGTCCCTCGACGTGTCTCAATCTTTCGAACCTTCTCGAGAATCAACCCTCGGATAAGAGATAAGAGCCTACAGAGAAGAAATACCTTTATCGAGTTTAATCTCGTTAATGCAAGTTTCGTTCGACGTTCCCTCTCATTCTCCCTCTCTTTTCATTAGTTTTATCCCATTTTATGGCGATTCCCACGCCTTGGAGCATCGCAAAGCTCAATCCAAATGTTCCCTCGGCTCACTAACTACTCAACGGGATAATTCAATACCAAACTTTGCTGCAAGGCGTCTCATATGCATCGCTTAGCATCGGAGAATCGACAAACGCACAGGAGTCTTCGATACGATACTCTCATGTGCAGTTTAACCGCTTGTCATTAAGCAACCCCTAGCGGTTATCCTATATACACGCCACCGGTCTATTCCAAAGCTTGAGCTATGATCCTAGTCTTTGTTTAATCTGTACGCCGCTGGAGATGCCAACACCATCGCCTATACAACTATTACATATTTACACGTACGTTACACACGCTTCTGGATAATTCCGAATGCTTGGTCATCAAGTCCTATCAAGATATACTTCCGCGTCAATCAACCAAATACCGTGTCTACTGCAAATTGCTCCATGACGTTGAAATGTATCGGAATTCTCGTTATTTTAATGAAATTCTTATGCAATATTTGTTCAGGACGATGAAACGATATTTTTTTACGATCCAACCTCAAAATCGGTACGAAAATTTTCATGGTTTTTTTTCAATTGAATTAAGAATTTATTGAAAAACGAATTTTTCTTTGGAATGCAACGAGATTCGATTTTTTAAATGAAAATTCGATGAAATATTTGGTCAGGATAATGAAACGATCATTTTTGAGGATCAAAAGACAAAATCGTATTTTTCGTTGGAATGCAACGAAATTCTGTTTCTTTGTTTTTTTTAAATAAATCGATTATTTTTTGAGAAAAAATTGTAGATTTCGGAGCAACTGCTGATGATCGGAATGTTGAGCGGAGGAGATGAGTTTGTTTGGAGACTTTTAATACGAGCTATTACGAGACCAGAATTACGAAGCGAATGATCCAAGTCAAATCTGTGCTCCTTTAAATTTATAAATGAGTACAAGCGATCGGTGAATCTCCTTACTCGCTCGAAACTCGTGACAGAGAAAAAACAAACTCACGTTTTTCTCTCTTCGGGGAATTATATTGTAATCAAGTCTATCCGCGGACGCCGCGGATAGAATTTAATCAAGACTGTACCGCGTGGCTCGATCGCAGGCGCCAGTTTGTTCGTCGCAGATAATTACATCGCACCAACAAGATACACCACTACTCGCGTGTCTTCGCGAGACCCTCGACATCTATCTATGGGACATTCCACCCATGGATGGTCGACCTTTTCACTCTGACCCATAATCCTGTGCCCCCTCTTGTGCAATCCCTAAATCCAGGCTAAAGCTCATTTGAAAAAAATAACTTGATCAGGAAGTGGAAGCTTCCCAGAAAAATCTTAAAAAAAATTCGACTTTTAAAAAAATTTTATTCATTTTTATTGATCGAATTTATAACAAAATTGATAAAAGTTATGCAATAATTAAATATCATTTAATCATTTGTCATTTGTCATTTATTATTGTTTTATTAATTAAAATAAATTGGCTCGAAAAATTGGGATTATTTAAAAAATTGAATAAATCGCGAATAAAAATAAATATTTTCTCGCTGCATATTATGGGCAACTAATTCGTATTTATATTAAATAGCCCATACAAGTGGATAATTTTATTTTAATATGGTATATTTGTGTGGTTTACGTTGGGAGAGATGAGTCTACCGATACATCATCATCAGAAAGACACAGCATGGAGCTGGCCCTCTCTATCTTCATTACAGTTTTACACCGCACGTACACATCATTGCATTACAGCATTCCAATCTCCCTGTCACGCGCTTTTTTTCATCATCTCATTTTTTCTTGTTATTTATCGAAGCCGAACGATTATTATTGCGCTGTACAAAAGTTGCTGCGTTGCCCAAGAGCTGAGATAAAAAGCCGATTTGTTCCTTAACCCTTTTGCTTGTTTTTAACTCAAGCAACTCCGATCGATTACAACCGACTCGATTATCATTCCAATCGAATTATTTTCATCCGACCAAGGCACAAGATTCTGGAAAATTAAATCTGTCGGAATCGCTGGCTCGATGCACTCTCGGTGCATCATTAATTGTGCAGCAGCTCGTCATGGAAACTTGAGACGTTGAAGTTTGCATCATTGGAATGCAACAGAATTCGTTTTTTTCTTTGCCAAGGCTCGTCATCTCAATTGTAATGGTAAAATTAATCGGCTCGAAAAATTGGATAATTTAAAAATTTCCAATAAATCCTTAAGAAAAATACATTTTTATTTGCATTCATGAAATTAATAACGAAATTTATAAATGTTAGGCATTTTTATTTTTATATAAGAAATTTAACAATTCAATATCTCGTTGAATAATGTATAATTCGTATCTTTGGATAATTCAAATAATTCAATAAATCGACAATAAAAATGAATATTTTTCGTTGCATTTCAACGTTGGGAACTTTCAGCATAATCGGAAAATTGTGAAAAGTGGGAAGAGGCAAAAGACGAGGAATTGATCGATAGGAGGGAAAAGCTTGGTACATTGTGGCTCTTGCTATTAATTAATTATATTGTGCTCGTTGCAAACGCCACTGACAAGTGACGTGCCCATAGTAGCTGCTTTGTTATTTCTCCTGACAACACGTTCGCTACTTTTTTCTCGACGCGTTCGAGCTTGCCAACCGCTACTCATAACTTTTGCTCTTCGGTGTTGGCCTCCTTCATAAATTTCCATTCATAAGGACACACTCTCTTCCAACTCCATGCATTGTTTATATCTTCCCGCTCTATGTACTTGAGACAACTTTTCTCCTCCACTTCTCCAACTTGACTTATCAAACCTCGCGTCCCTCTATTCGCCTGTCGAGTCGATCCAGTAATATTATATCTTGCGCTCTCTACAGGCATCCCAATAATGCATACACCTATTATTTCACGGCCAATAGACAGCCGGTAAATCAATACCCCATAAAAATTTTTTTACGATCCAATAATTGCAAACAATTATTTTTCAATCTTTCAACCGGCTATTTTACCATGACGTTCAAGTTTGCATCGTCGGAGAATGCAACGAACATTGTTCCACCTTTTGCCAGAGCTTATTATTTTAATTAAAAATTGAATTATTATAAAACGATCGATTTAGTAGCCTCGAAAAATGTGGATAAATTGAAAAATAAATCGTCAAATAAATATTTTTCGTTGCATATTCCTGAAAATCTTTGAACCTCAAATTTTTCATTATCATATTTTTTATTATTTTTTATAATATTCGTTCGTTGAGGATGCACCATTTTTTTCTCACTCCAATTATCGATGAAAAGTTGACGAAAATTAAATTGCCTAAATTCACCGAATATTTATTGAACATTTTTATTTGCTTCGATCGAGAGAGAATCGACGAGCTGGAGAGAATTTGGACTGTAGATGGTTGGTGATCGCGTTTGTATTGGAAGTGTGTAATGTTATGGGTCAGGGAAGATGGACACGACGAAGGAAGAAGAGAAGCTGGCAGCAGGCAGGAGAGTGAAAAAGGCGAATACTCGCGAGAGAATCGAGTGATAAGGAAGTAACAAATTGTCTAGCTAGATGAGGCTCTCCGTGCTGCTGATTTAACGATCCTCGACCAGACCAGCAGTTGAAACTCTCTGTCCAACATATCCTTCTCTCTCTCTCTCTCTCTCTCTCTCTTCCCTGCCCTTCGTCCACGCTTGTATCCACACTCTGAGCGTGTCTTTTACGATACGGTATAACTTTTCATAAATCAATACTTCCTGTTTCACCGACCACCCAAAAATCCGTTTTTCTATTAATTTTTCGTTCAATGTCAAAAACCATGACAAATTTTTTTTCCACATTTTTTCTTTCGGTCCTAAAAAAATATCGTTTTATCGTCCTGACCGAATATTGAATGAGAATTTCCTTGCATTACAACAAAAATTACGATTTCCATTAATTTTTTTAGTCAATTTCAAAATCCATGACAATTTTCGTGCCAATTTTGTTTTTGGATCGTAAAAAAAAATCGTTTCATCGTCCTGACCAAATATTGAATAAAAATCACCAACTCTGTTCAAGAATAAACAGAATTTCGTTGCATTCCAACTTCATTATCGATTTCCCATTCGTTCGAGCCTCCAAAATAATGCATTCGCAATATTTCAAAGCTCTAATTGTATGATTGTACCGCGAAACAGCGGAAAATCGTAAATTCGAGACAAAATGTATTAATTACGGGACTAAAACTCTTGGTGGCCCATTCTTAATCCAATTTTTCAAACGACCATGATAAAGTACACACGTGCTTATTAAAAGCTTGTGGTATATGAGCCGCGGGAGAATATAATGACAAAGAAAGTCTAGGTAACGTATACAGTGCGTGTCTGATATTATGCAGATTACCAATGTCCGAGAGTTGTTTCACGTGATTTTCCGGTTGCGGAGAGGCCTTGGCAGCGGCTCACATAAATTACATGTTATCTACAGTCGATCCCTCCTCGAACGTTGAATTTCTCTCCCGCAAATAGTCTACTTTACACGAGTCTCAGTGCCACTGATTATCTTCCAATATGTAAAAATGTTTTCTCGCTCATTCCAGAAAATCAATCTCAGTCGCCAAAAGCTCGAGCTCCACGACCAACATTCAGGCTTTTCAATTATTTCATTCCGATTAAATATTTCGTTAGGACAAATAAAACGATATTTTTAATGCATTCGAATACAAAAAATGGTAAACAAAAATTTTCATCATATTTAAATGAAACAAAAATTGATTGAGAAAACGTATTTTTAGTTGGAATACAATGAAACGATTTGTGTGTGTGTGCGTGTGTTTTTTTTAAATCGAAACCCAAAATTGGCACGAAAATTGTGATGGTTGTTGAAATGAAGGAAATATTTGATGGAAATAGAATTTTTCGTTGGATGCCAGGCTTGTGAACTTGAGTCGGGGGGCCGCACGCTGAGTTCATTTTACGGAATTAAAGCGGCTACTGAAGAGGCTGGTGGTTGTGCATTACCGGAATATAAAAGCTCGGTGGTGAATTGTTGCTCCTCGGCATATAGCTCCGGCACCCGGTAACAGTATTTACGGAACACTCGAGCCTCGGAACCTCGCACTCGGTGAATTGGTCGTGCACGAGTGCTCACACTCGAGAACAACCTCCTTCCTATATACATCCATGTGCCTTTCCCCAGTATTTCGTTTGCCACACCGGCCATCGCGGTTCAACATTAATAAGGCCCTTCAAATGATCAAGCTTTTTCAAACGATCCTCCAACAATATCGAAGCCAGTAGCTCATCCATTGCCCAACCCATCGTAAATTATTTTATTGCTCTGCATCACGATATCCCATGGACCATGGGGACCCATGATTTTTACTCTTCAGACGTTTTACTGTCATTCTCGACGACGCTAATCCAATTATCGATTGACCATGGGAGCCACTTTTTTATGTGACAGGAACACGATTTCAGTTTCGTATCGAGTCGGAATGAAATTTTTTTCCAAAAATTTATGGCCTCGCAATATTTCAATGATTTTTTGAATTAAATAAATATTTTGATAGGAAAATATTTATATATTTTTCCGATATATTTTTCAGAGACCAAAAATCTATCGTCTTTAAATTGCAATTTTATTTTGAATCCAAATAATGGGCTTTGACAAAGAAAAAAAACGAATTTCGTTGCATTCCAACAATGAAAACTTCATCGTCATCAACCGGCAACGGTTGGCCTGAATAAATTTCAATTTTATTTTTTGTTCAATCTAATGCAACTTTCTAGTATTCATGCTTATGAACGGGAACAAGTTTCGGATGCAAAAACGTTTGCATTACAAAGAGCCTTTGGGAGATTCAAACTTTTCGTTGAATACTTTTCACTCGAGGATTTCATTCTTTCCCGAGGTATGCAGCATCTCTCAATGGGGAGTCTATTAGGCTCTGATTGTGTTCGAATTCCGTGCACCGTTTTCGTATTCGTAAAGCAAAATTCTTCACCCTCAAAATATACGCGTATGGAATAAATATTTGAGGCTACCTACGTCCTGTTAAATGATCCCGAAGTTTGCAATGTTGGAATGCAACAAAAAATATTAATTTTCATTCATTTGGCAAAGAAAAAAAAAAAAATGAAAAAAAAAAAAAAAAAATAGTCGTTTTCGAACGGATTGAAGTATTTTGGTTTGTGTGTAGTTGCATGAGCAATAAAAGTCTTGGTAACTTGAACTCATAACACAATTGTACGCAGAGGCTTAATTGGATAAATTAACCTCCGCCCTGTGGCCGGTTGAGGGCCGAGGTTGATGGAGGGCAGACCATAGCTCGGTGGCAGAGAGCACCAAGGAGGAATATACATGGGCGAATAAGAGCGCGCGGCAGGAAATCTCTTGAATCTGTTCTCATGCAACTCGTTAACGAGTGTTTGTTTTCTTCGTTCGCGAACGGGGAGCATCGCCAACAGCAGCGGCCAGTATCGAACAATATATATATTCGTTTTGCTGCAACACCAGCTCGCAGAGACCGAAATATTTCAATAATCTTGAGATATATGTGACGCGGCAGTACGAGGTGCCCACGCCGCTTCCACGAGACTTCCTTTGATCCACTCGCGGCCCTGAACGGCCTCCAAATCCCTCGACCCTCTCTCCCCACACCACAGATCTAAGCAATCATATGTTTGTGTGCCCATCTCCGAGCCAAACGAACAAGTTCCATTTTCCACGATCCAGCTCAACCAACCAAAAGCCACGATCATTTCGCTCTCTCTCTCTCTCACTCTCTCTCTCTACATCGCATTCTCTAAAATTAACTCCCATCATAGATACTCCCGCCAAATTATTCATCTCCGATGTTTCGATCCAGCGAATTCAAACATTTCGCAACAATATCGACGAAAATATAAATGATTTTGTCGAATATTGTTAATTTTTATATTTTACGATTAAATTGAGGATTTTACGAGACACCTCTCGATAAATGTTAACTGTGGAGATTATCATGAACGTTTGCATCGATAGAATGCAACGAAATTCATTTTTTTCTTTGCCAAAACAAATTATTTTCATTGAGAATTTAATTGCCATAATAAAATGATTATTGGATTTGGATGATTGCAAAAAATTCAAGAAATGGTCAATAATAATAATAAATTTTATAAACTGGAATAATTTGAAAAATGAAATTTGGTTGCATCGCAACGTTCCATAGTGATTTATCGAAGTGATTCGATAGCAACAACTTGGATATTTGTTGTAGGATAATGGATGGACAATGTTCCTCTTGAATCTGTTCGGGAATCACGGAAGTTGGAGGGTAAAAGGGAATTACTCAGTTAGGCTCTATATTGATTTGTTGCAGCGGCTGTAGGGGGATTTTGTTGTCGTAGATTAACGACACATGCAATAATAACTATCGCAGCTGGCAGCAGAGTAATCGTGTTGCACGCAAAAGCTGCGTTGGTATTGTTAGCTTCGCTGTACCAGTTGGTCCGAGGCAGGAATTACGTAAAATGTTGGTTGAGAGTGGCAACTATAAATGTTGCCACCAACGAGAGTGGAAAAATGTATATTCACGTTGATGCATATCCCTCGGGCCATTAATCAGGATTACGGATACTCGAGTGAGGAACATAATCTATAGGCTTGTCACGTTTTAAATTATGTCCGATTTAATTATCCGGCAACAATATTAACGGCTTTAATGGCTAAACTCGTGTCACATTGGTCGTGCTGTTTAGCATACAAAGCATTAGTCGTACGAGGGCCAGAAAATTGGCCAGAGAAAGCGACCAGGCTGGCCAAGGCAACAGACAAATTAAACTAAAATGTTCTGGTCTCGTTTGTAAACTTACTAGACGCGGATCATCTACCGCCATTCCTCCGACCGAAAACTCTGGCGAGTTGTACTACATATTGCCCGGCTGGCCAATCCTGGCAAATCCAATAGCTTCGATCGATTATCCTTACCCATCGATCGCTTTCGTCACATAAATCCAATCATTATTGGCTTATCGAGCTGCGGGATCGTGCTAAACAGATACTCGTTATTCGATTATTAATCGACCTCTATCCTGTTGGTGAATTTGCCTCTTGAATATTCCACAGGCTGCCTAATTCATTCATGCCTTCCAGGGGTTTCGCTACATACGACAATATCATAAGAATTTCATCAAATTTGGTGATAATATTCTTCAGCATGAAATTCCAATCATTACGAATGTTGTTATGCCAAATGGAATTTTGATCTCATCTCCCGAATGTCTCGGGACTATATTTATTTCTAATACAAAAATTCCTCGTCCTGGACCAATTTGGAAAGATCCATTTTTAATGACCTACTCAAGTGGTCCCTCCCACTATTGATTTATCTCGTTATTCCATAATCCTTCTGGTCATCACAACCGCGCAATTTGCATGGCGTCACAATGCCGCATATTAAAATGCATATTTTTCTATAGCATCCAAGCCCATGACTATTAAAAGACACGCATCACTGCGGCACGTTTAATCAACGCATCGTTGACGATTCTGACACCGTTGATGCATCCTTCGAATCGTTGCGGCCAGTCCGATCCCCATCAAGGAGCACTACATTGCATCACTATAGCCTTCCCGCTTGTCCGGATGTTGCCTACTCCGCATGTCAGGCTATCCGCGCTGTGCAATACACTCCACCCGCAAATTCCAAACTTACCCGTCCTTTAGGGAGTTTACTATTTTGACACGAGATCCATACGAGACCAACAGCCCTGTCACATCATCGCCCGAACTGTAACACGCCCTGTACGATCGCTCCATTCTCTCCTTAGACAATTACCAGATATACTCGGCCCTCTCTCCAGCTCTGCCGGAATGTGCATTCGGTTATATCCATACCACACCCAACTGCAATGATTATTCAACCGAATCACCGTCACCTGCCATACTAATTGCGAATAACCAGCCAGGCTCATCAACCCCAACAATGCTGAAGCAACTATTTTGATGGGGTAAGACAAACTTGGCGGGTCAGCGCTGGGCAAACTCTTGCCGATATTTCCTGCGAGCGACCTCCCGCAATTGGCTCTTCCATTACTTTTTCATGCTCATAATCCCGGCGCTAAGGTCCGCAGCGAGGACCGAGTCTGCAAACAAGTACGTTCGAGGGAGCAGGCAGAATTAAGTTTCTAGCCTGGTAGTCAGTCACCCGAAATTAAGTGCGCCAACTCTCGAGCCTTTATTTCTTATCGATCGAACTGTGAACACTCACAATGGGTCCCCTCGACCCAAAATTGAATAAAAAATTATTTTTATTTATGATTTATTTAATTTGATCAAATTAGGCCAATTTTTCGAGCTGATTTTTCTGGTGGAAAACAACTGAACGTTTTATCATTGCAATTAAAATCTCCATTGAAATAATGAGCTTTGGCAAATAATAAAACGAATTTTGTTGCATTCCGAGGCTGCAAACTTGAACGTCATCGTTTCTTAAGATCGAAAGACGAAATTAGTGAAGAATATATAGTGATGGTTTATAAAATAGAATAAACAGTTGGAAGATAATGTTTTGAATAATGAGGATGAACAATGTGACCCAGAATGGTTGGTAGGTACTCGTGTCTGTTGCGCCGCACCAGGTCAGAAAAAGATCGATATCTCGAGGCTTTCATACGGCGAGTTTATGCCAAGCCATTAAAATAGTTCACAGCTCATCGTCTTGGTCATAGTATCAGACGGAAGAAGCAAAGACGACGCTGCTTCGAAGCCGGTATTTACCACAGTAAGTGAGGCTCTTGGCTCTCATAGCGATGTGAAAATATATCGAAGGCCACGTCTACTCTCGTAAAGGAAGAGTTTCATTTATCCTCGAGATATCCTCCTCTTCTACCGAGTCTTTTTCTACCTCCAATACTATCCTCAAGCAAATCCTCCTTCCACCTTGCTCTCTTGATGCTCTCCAAAGACGCGACCTCCACTTTCTATCAGACCTCACCTCCTCCCAGTTCATCTTTACTAAATCTCATCTTCGCTTTTCACCCTTATCCGAGCATTTTTCCAGATCTCCCCGGCCACTCTATGGCCCCAACATCCACCTATAGGCTTGTCAAATCATTTAACAAAATTACATTTCTCCACAGCACCATTTTTATTCATTTTTTTCTCACGTTATTCCTCTAAAACCAACAAATGTCCACGTTTCATCAATTTCACACATTCTCATAATCTTACACAATCCCAATTCACCTTTTTGCTCCATTTAATTTGATATGGAATTTGGTTTTTCTATGGAATAAAAATCAATTTTTCATTATTTGAAATTTAATTTTTAAATTAAAAAAAAAAAATGATTTTTTTTAATAATCTTATTATTTTAAATAAACCGGCTCGAATAATTTGCAGCATCATAAATTTGATTAAAATGATAAGGAAATTATTTCGTAGTCTCTTGAAATCGTAAATTTCGTTTTTTTTCTCGAAATTTTCATTTTCCAGAGGCGTGTTTCGTTATGAAATAATATTTCCGATGGTGTCAACACGTAGGAAACTTCTATAAGCCTTCCTAAGCGATTAAGCCGATGAAGACTCGCTATACTCCTGCAACAAACTATAACAATTGGTAGCGAGCTCATTACGGAGGTATACACGCGTTACGACGACGAAATGATCAGGTTGAGATGTTCTACCGCTCGGCGTTGGGGAAACCACAAGAGTCATTCGCTCCATCCAATCGAGGCCAGTCTGCACTCCTACCTTTCCAATATATAGCCACCCCCTCTCCCTTCCCTAGAGCCTCTCTAGGGCCGATCCGGAGAATCGACGGAGCTTCCTCTGCATATTGATTAGACGGATGAAGCTGCGAAGCGGAGCATCACGGCTCCGATCCTCCACGAGGAGTTTTCAAGCAACAAAAAAAAATAAATGCATCCTAAAACCGCTCACCATTGAGAAACTCATTGTCCAGCACTCGGAATCCCCATTTTATTATAAATATCGTGCGCCCGATTATTTATCAGCATCCCCAGCATCTTGGCATCTGCATCGAGTCACCATTCTCATGCAAAACTTGAGTCACGTTCAGTTTCCATTGCCTCTACCCTTTCATATCGAAAATGACTTTCCAATGACTTCCAATATCCATGACGATCATATTTATATTTTTTACATTTTTTAAATTTTCTGTATTTTTCATATATTTTACATATTATTCATATATCATTATTATTTATTTATAAATAATGGGCTTTGGCCGAAGCCAACAAAACGATGGGTTTTTGCCTCAGATAAATATGTTGGTTCTTCATTTATGACATTGTCAATAATTTGATTCATGGGTCGAACGGTAATCTCTCCAAATTTCCAGATTCATACTTGGTTTGGTTCAATCGCCAAATTCAGTCCCTTTGTGGAAACATGGTTAGTCCGACATTTGAGAACGTGCGCTGTTTTAATACGCGTTGTTTGGTACCCGCACGACTGGTAATTAGCAAAGCATAAAGTGGGTCGAGGCGCCTTGAATTTGACTTTGTAGCTGTTAGTCATTCGGATATCTTGATATTAGCATTTATTTATTTATTATTCATTTTTATAGAAGATTTATTGTACTTTTTAAAAAGGACCCACATATTTTTAGAGCCGATAGATTTGTCTGATGGCAAAAATCGATCGTTTTTTTTCATGAAAATTAAATTTTTCATTAATATAATGAATTGTGACGAATAAAAAAACGAATTTCGTTGCATTTCATCGATGCAAACTTCAACGTAATAATAAAATGACGTTCCCTGAGATAATTACTTATCTTTTTTTTTACAAAAACATTTTTCATTAACACGATTTCTATTTATGCTCAATTTCATCGCTAATTGAACGCCTTTAATCTAAAATTAAGGACGTGCGTTAAAAGTGATCTCATAACTGGTGACTCGATCGGGTTCTTCGGCCGGGAGTCCGGCTATAAATATGCTTTTTATAATGCCGTTGTTCACTCGTGTCTTTAATTGTCTGATCGATACAGACCGGCCATTTGGCCGAATGGTTGGTGGCGATTGGGATCATTGTGTCGGGCATGTGCTAGCATGACCGAGGTGTGGAGTAGGCAAATATTTGAATTGTGGCTCCGGTGTGGCATGTGACGTCAAAGCCACGATCTCGAAAGAGAGCGGAGCAATTTTGGAATGGAGCGAGACCTTGAGAATAAAATTTCGTAAAAACCGTAACTCAATTTGTATTAACCCAACCACGAAAGTTGGATTTTTATTTTCCCTCAATAGAATCCAGCCTGGAGCTCGATAAGTAATATTCTGATTATGGAGATTACATCGTTACGGAACGGCAATCGCTCCGGCTAATGACAGCAAAGGCTCCTGTCAGTTTTTCAATGAAAAAAATACTCCGAATCTGCTTCTCCAACCGGCAGGCATTAAAATAAATGGGAAGCATCGCTTAAGCATAATAATGTTTGTGACATGTTGACTTTAGCGTTTTTTATCATAGCTCGTAAGTCACTCGCTCGTTTCGTTATAATTCAAAGACAAGGAGCATGTGTTATACATTAATTTCTATATATGTTGTGTGACAAGCCGTGGAAGCCCTTTTGGCGGTGATGGTGGGCGTTGAGCTCGTCTTGGCAGTTTCCTTTGTGGCCTTTTGAGACCCGAGGCGATTCTCATTCGCCGGAAGTCCTCTGCTACGCGAACACTCGCCAGCATCATGCGGAGGATGTTACAATTAATGCTGACCGGGCCTCGTTAGCACGTTTCCTTTTTCCCTGACTCATTCCAATCGCACCAGTCCGGACCAACGCATCAACCGACCTATACGTATACCCGCGAGAGACTTACACCGAGACAGCCAAACGTATAATACCAACCGCGGCAGCCCACCAATCAATTTTTTCTTTTCCCTCTGACCAACGCCATAAAACACGCTCACTTCTATTCGCCAAAAATAAAAGACAAAATCATGCATGAGATACTCATCCATATTCAGTGCAGTCCCCCACCCTCTTACAGATAAAAACGGATTCAAATATTCGTTCTCGATAAATTCTCACGACCGAGGTCGCAACATTCAGGTCCAACGAATAATACGCTTTTCTATTTATTCTTTCTTTCATTTCAAAAACCATGACAATTTTCTAACCGATTTTGGCTTTGGAGCCTAAATAAATATTGTTTTTCGGTCTCTGCTGAATATTTAATGAGAATTTTATTAGAAAAAGAGAATTTCGTTGCATTCCAATGAAAAATCGATTTTTCTATTAATTTTTTGTTTAATTTCACAAATCAAGACAATTATCGTACCGATTTTGTGTGTTGAATGCCAAAAAAATCGAGTTTTTCAATCTTGACTGAATATCGGATAAAAATGAAGAGAGAAAAAAACGAGAATTTCACTGCATTCCAACGATGCAAACTTGAGCATCGTACAAGTGGCATTATAGCTAAGTTACGAGGAGTAAAACGGCCAGAAGAGTACACACAGAGAATAATTTGCTCTCGGTCGAGAAAGCTTTGCCTTGACCATTTTACGGATGGATGATTTGATGCAAATGTTCCTTCAGGTGTCTACTAAATCGAAATTTTTCGATTACGGAGAGGTCATTCCCTCGGCGCGCGTCAACGAACAAAAAAATTCACCGAGTCCGCGATGCTCGCTTTTTTTTCTCAATCCTCGCTGGTGCTCCCAAAAGCGGGAGCTTGCCAAAGCGAAGCAACTGCGCCGTTGCCTCGAATCTAATCGAACGCCACTCTAACTACGCGTATGCTTTTCCTATTGTGATGCTCTTTGCCCTGGATCGTGGGGGGTGGTCGTCCCTATTTTCGAGAGTGTTAACCGGAAACGTTTGGCACTGACGATGATCGATTTTTATGGCAACTGGCCGCGCGCTGAAAAGACTGACGAGCCTCGAATTAAAAAAAAAACAACAGGAAAAATAAGAGACTCGACGATAAACGCGTACGGAAACGCCAACGTAGGCTTTCCTTAATTCTCTCTCATCCCTCATCCCCTTCATTACCGATACGCATTTCATTGCAAAAACGCAACGCGCAGCCTCATTTCCTCACTGACAGACCCGAGCAACCGATATTGTTCAGCATCTAAACTAGTCCATCTATTTCTCATTATTATTCTCCATGACTCTTAATCGTGCAATATTATTGAAACAATTATTTCATTCCATTTCATTTAACCAACAAGTTGCCAGGGTCACATTTTTCCAAATATCCATTTTTATTTCTTGAAAATATTTTCATCAATATATTTACTCGAATTTATCCAAATTTCTGGAGCCAAAAATAATTGCATTTTTTTCATTATCCAATCTCGTCGGGTTGATATTTTTTTCTGGGCCCAAAAACCAATCGTTTTATCGTGAAAATTAAAACCTTCATTGCAATAATGAACTTTGACGAAGAAAAATGATAAATTTCGTTGCATTTCAACGATGCAAACTCCAACGTCGACGGAGCAACTGCATCGAATCATCCTTTCGGAATAATGCGTGCAAAAAAAAATGGACACTTAGCGTTTGCAATGATTGCACTGATCCGTGAACGAACGATAAAACGTCGTATGGGCGATCGTGAGTTTTACTCGCTTCGGTACTAAATTCAACGTCGACCGTTAACGGCGTAGTTTCAATAGATTTAACGACTCAGGACGAAATAAAGCGAAGTTTAGTGAAAATATGAAAATTCTCCTTTTCCTCTATGTTACTTTTTTTATTGGCTTCTCATCCTAGTCGTAATTTAATTCATAGCAAGCTCCATTGCCAATGAATCTCGCTGGCTCGATTTATATTGATACGTAAACACGAAAGCTCCGACAAAAGTATGAACTCGTATGCATTAATATGAATACTCGTACACGCAGCGAGTCGGTGACGTTTACTCGAGGTTTATAACGAATTTATAGGGGAGGAGGATGCAACGAATCCTCGTGGTTTGGCCTGGCCCACTGTTTGACGCTGCAGTAGGTCAATTTAATTATAAAACGTATAGCGCGGCGCAAAGCGCAATAAAATAGAGGCTACGCGGAGGGAAGAGGAAAAAGGGAAAAAAAACTAGAGGCACAACCGAAATGAAAATTTCCTTCAAAACGATGAATATTTCGTTGAATTTGTTGGACCAAACATTTTTTTTTTTTTTTTTTTTTTTTAGAATTTCCAAAATCGGTCATATTTTTATTGGCGCTTTTTTTTTTTTTTATTATTTATTATTTTTAACATTGACTGCATTTTTAATTGTTCACATTGAAATGAAAATAAAAATATATTCGTATATTTATTTGTATTTATTGAAAAATAATAAAAAATAGTGGATTTTGTCGGGGATGCGTAAATTCGGAAAATGAAGGGGAAATTTAATTAATATTCGTGGGCTTTGAGGTAAAAAATATTAGAGAGCAATGTGCGTGAGATTTTATCTTCATTTCGTCGCGGAGAAAAGTGAATCGCTCGACCACACGAGCCCTTTTTTTTGTTCTTGTTTTTGTTTTTCATCGTTTCTAGGAAACTCTCGTCAATCCTGGCTGTTACTATGTTTCGCGTAATTAAATTCTTAACGCCCGTCAAGGATCTCCCTCCGATAAAGGCTTCGCCATCCTCCGCTTCATTTCCGATCGGCGTGCACGTTTTTTTCCTCCTTCAATACATTAAAACTTGAGCAATTTCGTTTGCTCTGTCAAGGAGAGTCTTTCCGCTGACAGGG
Organism: Campopleginae sp. 14b; assembly: GCA_030522525.1. Taxonomy (NCBI): domain Eukaryota; kingdom Metazoa; phylum Arthropoda; class Insecta; order Hymenoptera; family Ichneumonidae; species Campopleginae sp. 14b. The sequence goes on from JAPYYS010000234.1 coordinate 54,185, forward strand.
GGGTCACCCGCCAGCACAGAGCCTGATTGGCTTCCCCGTCCAACCATCTCCGCTATATTGCGATAAACTGATTGCTTTCTATCCTTTTCCCAGACTCCTCTCGGGCCTCCGATCCTCGTCCGGCTCTCCATATAGACCTCCGTACACATCCACATTTGACACGTCCATCTCTCTGTGCAGCCTCCACGTACAGATGTAAAAACGTCCGGTATACGTCAATACATCACCACCTGTCTTTCGATTCGTCCGGACCGAGAGCGGCGTTCTCTCATTCAATTAGGCCAACCGCATCTCCCTCGTCTTGTTCAGGTATCAAGCAAAAGCTAGAACCGTTGAATCAGATTAATGCTCACCGCGCCTCCGCACCGTTTATACACGCCGCTCTTGTGTTACGACATCCCACGCGCAATCTCGTTCGCGTACCCAAGCGACAATGACCAATTTCATGACGCTCAAGTTTGCATCGTTGCAATCCAACGAAATTCGTCTTTCTCTTCGACAAAGCTCAGTATTTTTCCACCTGAACAATTAATCGGCTCAAAAAATATTTTCATTCTTTTTATTTACAGAATTTATTACGATATTTATATAAGTCGAGCATTTTTATTTTTAATACAACACATTTTTCTATTTTAACGTATTCAAAGAATTTATTATTATTATTATTTTATTATTTGAAATGAATCGGTTCTGGAATCTTGAATCATTTTGAATATTCAATGAATCGTCTTGACGAATGATGCTGGCAAATTTTTCTACTTGTTTATCTTTCATCCGAGGCTCCTCACTCCCGACCATATTACGACCTTAATAATATTAATCAAGCAACTCGGGGTGTTTGGGGCTTTTTAAGGTCAAACCCTCGTGGCAAACGATATCATCCGAACTAAATAAAACTTTAGTATTTCACATTAATGCGACAATACGTTATTATATACACTGCAGGACGTCGTACCATCTGCCGAGTATATTATTACCAACAAGTGACTGCTACGCACGGTGCGCCAACGTTCCCTCGACGCGATAACTATACAACAGAGCCAGCGCGGAATTCTATATAATTCCGCAGAGGAAACTACAGCGCGTCTCCTTCATATTCGTCCTATCGAATATCCGCGTTTATATCTCATTCTTATGGAAAATTGGTGCGATTCTTCGAGACTAGCCAAGCGCGTAGATCATTTATTTTCAGTCAAAGGGAGGAGGCGTTCTATTCGTAACGACAATTCTCCACTGGACATGATGGATCACTATTACTTTTTTATTCACAATATCAGTTGCCAGCGTGTGATCGATCGTCGTCATAATTCTCTTCGACCATTCGTGAATGAAAATTGAATGAAAATAATATTTAAATGAAATTATTTAATAAAATAATAATAAAATACTTTTCAAAATACGTTTTTATATCAATTTTTTGTTCAATTTTAAAAACCCTTAGAAATTTCTAACCGATTTCGTGTCTAAATTCGAAAAAAAATATAATATTCAAGGAAAAGACAAGAAAAAAAATCAATGGTTCGTATGTTTTTTGTTGCAGGATGGAAAATGTCATTGAACTCGGTGGATTTGGGATAGACGAGATTGGAGGCTCGTATTACGTTATTGGCAAGGTCGTCGTGTGTAATTTAGTGATCGAAGAGTCAGGAGGGTTGCAAGGATTATTGTCGAGACCGGCAGCCTTAATTGGGGGTGCCAGGGTGGCGATGCGACGATGAGTCCGGCGAGAGTCCAGGAGCAGCGGCGCGTCACCCGACACCCCCGAACCAAACGGTTCGCATATTATTATTATTATTATTATTCTGGACTCGGTAAAAACGTCTCGATCGACGCTAGATCCTCGATTCTTTCTGCCGCTATCGAGCTCGATCCTCTTCGGCCGAAACGACCCGTTACCAACCGCACCAACGGCATTCAACATCGAACAATCAACGGGCCATGGACCTCGACGAGACGAGGAACGGAACTGCCGATCCCGACAACGATTACTCCAACATTTACTTTTACGTTGGTCAGCGGATGGAAACCGCCACCTTTCGCTCTGATCACGTCACCAACAAAGAGCTCAAAGGTCAGCTTTTTTATTGTCCCAAAAATTCATACCAAAATTTATGAAAAATATGCATTTTCATTTTCAACATAATTTATTTTATACTTGAATCATTTATCATTCATAATTCATCATATTTATCATCATCATGATTTTATTATTTAAAATTAATCGGTTCAAAAAATTATCATCATTATTAAAATTCAATAAATCGGCGATGAATATAATTTTTTTTTTTTATCTCAAATAATTATGGCAAAATTTATACAAATTATGCATTTTTATTTTCAATACAATTAATTTTATAATTCAATAATTTATCATATTTATTATTATTATTATTTTACTATTTGAAATGAATTGGCCTAGAAAAATGAGGTTAATTTTGAAAATTCAATATATTGGTATTTGCTCAATTGCGGGAGCCTGATTCCTCGAGGTGCATAAATAAATAACGGGAAGGAATGATTTTATTGGTAAAAATGAAAATTCAGTGTCGATTTGACTCTCGCATCGTAAAATTTAAATAGCTCCAACGCTGATTATAAATGGGCTGATTTATTTGCGGAGAGTCAATGAATGAAAAGTTGGAATTGGAGCTTGCCAGGCTTGGAATCAAGCCTGAGGGATTAGAGAATTATAACGGCCTCTTCTTTGCCACTAATTCGTGCGGCAGCTCTCGCTTCGTATGTACACGATTCTATACGTGTTATTCGGTACATGTGTACAGCCCGCACTCGGTAGATTGCTACATTAAGCACGAGAGCTTTAGTCAGAGAAGGCTGGAGGAGGGAGGAGTGGAAGGCAAAGCGAAGAATCGATTCTTCCCCCAGCACAGACATCTATTAATGCACTTCCCTGTGCCCTCCGCCTCTCGCGGCCACTATTCTCTTCCAAAATCTCATCGATATACTATAATAATCGCTTAGTACAAACTATTATATGCCTTGGAATGACCCTCCCCCGGAAATTACAAAACCAAGAAGGACAAACCACCACTAACTCCAATAAACCTAATAAAACAAATCCGCAACGACGTCGAAGGTTGCATCGTCGGAATGCAACGAAATCCTTTTTTTTTCTTTCCCAAAGCTCAATATTTTAATTTTTTATGATAAAACAATCGGTTTTTGCCGCCAAAACAAATTTATCGGTTCAAGAAATTTGGATTATATTTTGAAACTTAAATAAATCATCAATAAAAATCATTTTTATTTATTCTAATATATAATTATATTATATTTCATATTTATTTATATAAAATGATATAATTCAAATATTATATCATATTATATAATAATTGGCAAACTCCATCTCGTCAATAAGTCAATTCTCATGGAAATTCATATTCTGGGCAAGAACAAAGTGGAGAGAGTTCATTGCGAGGATCGGTCGCAATGTCTCTTGAAAATATTGGAGCCGATGTCGAAATAAATAAGGGAAGAAAGTATAAATTGTGGGGAAGGCGCGCGGTTGGTGGTTAGTCGGCAAACCACAAGAATGTAATATTCTCACTCGGGCACATAATATTTCATCGATATGGGAGGCGGGGAGGGGGGCAGTGGCTTTATTAATGCCGGCCAAACTTGCATATTCTCGTGAACAAGGTTAGCTTACTCGGAAATATTGTTTAAGAGTCAATTATCGCTGAATCCAAAGTGTTCAACTGTAATAACGACTCTTGTTAGTTTTTCATTATTCCAGATAGTCTGCTTCGCTGATCGGAGCTTGTCGAACGTAGCTGGAAAATTGTATTCCTCCGTTAATGGAGTTTCCAGCAATTTGCACATTTCGCGCTTAGTTTTTCAATCCTTAGAAAACAAAATTTATTAAAAAATGATAAAAAAATTATATATACAATCTTTTTTTTCCTTAACCGAATACTTATTCATTGAATACCGAAAAATAATTGAAGCAAAATTATTCATTTCCGAAAAATTCCATTTATTTAAAATAAATAAATAAAATTTATCGAAATAAATATGTTGTTTTAAATAAATCGCATATTTATTACGTTCAAATGAAATTTCAATTTATTTTGCATTATTCAGAAATTTGGCATTGATATACATTTATTTTTATTAATTAATTCATTTTTTGTCCAGTTATATAAATTTTATTGATTTTGAATGAATTATTTTTATGGACGAAGCGAGGAGTACCTCCTCGTTCGTTTGGATTCGCTTGCTTACACCTCGCGTGGGGGTCGCCAATGATATTGGCCTCAACAAAATAATGAATAAATTGACCGGGCCATAATAAAAATATAATCGTCGATCCAACATGCATGATTCACGTTTCATTATCCTATCAGAGTCAATGAATGGGATAGATAGAAGACATATATATATATATATATATATATAGTTGAGTGAGTGAGTGAGCCCGACGGTGGTGTCCCTTCTCGTCGCCTCCTCAACAGTTGGGACTCCCTCGGCGGAGTGCGACACGGCCCTGGTATTTTTTTCCAGTTGGCTTGTCCCACCAGCAGTAGCTCGTGTCTCTTCCTCTCTTTTGCTTGCTCGTACGTACTGTGCTCCCTTATTGCTGCTGCTTGTTTCTTCAAACCCCCTCTGTCGCGGTCTCGAACCTCCTCGACGGAAACGGGAACGATCATCCCGCGTGTCATATAATCTCAAAGTTTGCATCGCTCAAATGCAACCAATTTCGTTCTTTTCCATTCGCAAATCTTTCATGAATTTTATCATTTATTTATTTTATCGAAGATTCAATTGTGAGGAAAAAACAATAGGTTTTAGGAAAAAAAAAAAAAACAAAAAAACAAACAAACAAATATCCCCGTAAAAAATTTGGATTATTTTAAAAATTCAATAAATCATCAATAAATATAAATTCTATTTTGTTTTATAAAATTAATAACCAAATTTATCAATAAATATAATACAATAATTCATCATTTTATATTTCTATTATTTCTATAATTAAATATAATTTATGCAACGATATTTTTGTATAGATTGCAACGTTGCGAGCTTCAGAAAGTTTACAAAGAAGAAGCGATGAAACTTCGCGACGGCATAATGCACAAAAGGAACCAGCATCGATCCTCTCCGTCTCTATTCTTACTAATTCTCGGTAAATAAGACTAGTTCGCGGCGTCTCGTATGCTCGCGGGACGTCACGGTGTGCCCTTACTTACGCTTAATTGGGCGGCAATCCCACTCGATCGAGTTGGCTCGATCGAGTCGTGTTATGATCCGGGCTTCGGGCTTACACAAGGACCTCGTAAATATTCTCCGGGCTCATGCTTTTCTACGGGTGTGCGCTTGCCTTCTGACTCGTGACTTCTGACTCCCCTGCCACCATCCTTTCCCCATTCCATTTTTTAACTCCGGATATTCATGCCCCCGGCAGCATTGCCTGGCCACTCCTCAATCTCAAACCCATCGCTCCCGCCAAGACAAATCATCCGTAAATTAGAGTCGCACGTGTTATACGTTGACCTGCGGTAAACGGACAGACTCGTTACGACCTTCTCTAACGTACGATCTTATCCTCGATACATACGCTCCGCGATCAATATTTCGTTTTTTTTGTTTTCAACGATCCAAACTCTAAATCGAACATTTTCAATGACCTTCAAGTTTGCATCGTTGGAATGCAACGAAATTTATTTTTTTCTGCTTCAAGCAAATTATTTCAATGAAGAATTCAATTTTATTTGATAGAAATTAAAAATTAATATAAATAAATAAATGATCGGTTTTTGTCCCCAGAAAAATGGGCCAGAAAATCTGCTCGAAAAATGTGGATAATTTATCAAATTGGACCATCAAAATAAATATAATCAATATAGAAAAAGCGTATTTTTCGTTGGATCTTGCGAATTTTGGTCTCATCATTATTTTCTGCTTTGTTGCTCCATTTTCGTACCAAACTCCCGACCCGCCTCGCTGTTCCTTACTTTTCCACCTAAATAATTGCACTCCCCCCGAACGACCAGTCCCACCCTCCTGATCAAATCGCACCGTCTCCCATATTCATGTCGAATTAACTCGCATATAAATTGCCGTTTAAAGAGAACATTCGTACTGCTTGGAATCCCGTGACGTTGTGTATTCGCGTATGTATTCTCGTGTCGTTTAAAAGTTCTGCTGCCGAGCGCATGCAACTCCATTTGGAATTGGATGCTGGATGCACGCTCGACCAAAAATATTCTCGGGCCGTCTCGGCCTCCTCGGAATTCCAGTTTCCTCCTTCTTTTCCTTTTGCTTTGCCACCCAACTATACCGGGCAAATCTACTTTCGAGACTTTCGCCCCTGATTCTCTACCAAATTTCTCACCTTTCGTCTGCATCATTTCTGAACAAAAGATGCTGCGTCCTCCAGGACTCTTCTCCCTTACTCTTCATCCGTCCCGCCACAAATTTCATTGTTGATCGACGAAAATTTGAATTTAACCTCCTCATGTACACTCTGCAAACTTGAATCTGCAGATCCTCGTCCTTGTTTCATCTCATACGATCGAATGATTTCCGAGGCTTTGGGAAATTGAGTTAATCCAAGCTCGAGTACAATTTCAAACTGTACTCGACATCGAATCACATTTTCGTGGGCTCGTTTGTCATTCTAGGGACAAGGACTCGCCTGTGAAAAACTCCAAAGCACATTTTCTCGTCGCCTCTACACACGAGAGTTCGCTCAATTTACAACAAAAAATTGTTATTTCTTGTTAAAATTGTTTTTTCGCCAGATTTAAGGGGCTGAACTCCTTGAGCTCCTTCACGATGGCCAATCGTTGTATATAATTATTGTAAATCTCGGTGAAAAGCTCTGCCAGTGTTGAAACTTCATTCGCAGCTTCTGGCACTCGCCCTTCGGGCGTTTCTTCTCGTCCTCGTCCTCTCTCGAGTAAGATTGATCGTACCTGACTCATCACCCGGAGAGCAACGTGAATATAAATATTTGCGACGTCCTGCCGCTTGGTTTTTAATTTTTTTTCTTTTTAATTTTCCCCATTTCTATTCGTTGCGTCGTCTTACATTTGATCAAAATGGTAATTACTCCGTATCATAATGAGTTTGATCGATTTTCTCGACCCGAACAGTAAATGGTCTCAAAAATTTGGTTTATTTTGAAAATTAAATTTAATCAATATTTCAATATTTTTTTATCTAATAAATATGCATAGAAAATATATTTATATGAAAATATTCATTTATTTATTTAATAAATTATTATTTTCAATAAATACTTTTATAAATATTTGTCAAGTTAATTTTTATAAATAAATATTTTTCTGTGTATACCAAAGTCGCGAAGATCGGTCTCATGTCCTTCGTATACAAAACAGCCTGACCGAATGGAGAAACACAGACGGCTTGGTTTTTATTTATTCATTTAGTTTTCGTACCCCCATCAAATCGTGGCATTGTAAAAAGACAAATTTCCAAGTCGAAGTGGCCGGAGGGTTCCTTGATTTAGTCATTTTCACCGGCGTTCAGTTTGTCTCTGCGTACTCGAGTTCCTTTCTCGTACGAATTCACTGTCCCTCATCCCAGCCGGAGCATAAACGAACCATTTTTCTTCTTCCTCTTCTCCATACCGAGTTCTATCTCCTTTATTTCCAACGTTTCTCGCTCTCTCTCTCTCTCTCTCTCTCTCTCTCTCTCTCGCTCGCTCTGCCAAATCTCCCACGTCTTTTTTCTTACGGAACACGCTCCGCGTGTTCGAGCTCTACGTTTCCACGGGTAACCTTGGGGTTGCCAGGTAGTATTACGCCCCAACCAACACTCGTAGCACTCGCCCAACGAACGTACGCGCCTCTAAAGAACCGTTCTAGTCTTCGTACAACACCATCGTCATTTTTCCATTCCTATGTATAAAAGCTCCTACATTTTTTCCAACATTCATCGTGGAGCTGTGAGATTTTTATTAGCGCATTCCAAAAAGTTTTGAGGAGTTCTTAATTATGCTATTGAAAAAATTACAATCGAACGAAATTTTTTTCATGGCGGTGCCAATTATTTTCGTCGCGAACTTCAGCATCGCAAGTTCTAAACGTCCAATGAAAAATGCTTCTTTTTTTTTCTTTCAATTATTTATTAATCTTTAGTTAAATTGAAAAAATCATAAAAACTTTGGTGCCAATATTTTTATAGGATTTAACAAAAATTCACCTAAGTAGGAAGCTTATTTACGGAAGAGGCCAATTTGAGGAACGATTTTGGTATCGGTATAATGCCGGCTGAGAGCCGAAATCGGGGTTTCATCGTGGAATATATTTCTCGTTTGATCAAAGAACTCGGTTGCTCGCCTGTGCATCAGCAAATCCTTCGCTAGCGAGTTTTCCGACAAATCACCTCGCTGACATCAAACGATCAAGCAGCAGGCGAGAAGCGAGCAACTTCCCTCGACTATTAAATTGGAAAAAAGTCCCTAAGGCGTCGCGCTCAAAGTTTGCAAAAGGCTTTTCTCATTATAATCAAAGTCAACTTACTCGTACGTCTCGTACAATTCCAATCGCGAGGAGGATCTCGTTCGAGCTCATTATACAACTGTAGACTCTGGTGTCTCGCCCTTTTCCCTTCACGGGTCTGTGACCCAATCTCTAATGAAGATTCGAACTCGCCCAATCACGAGAAACCAACAAATTCGAAATTCTATCAAAAAATGTTAAAAAAAAAAAAAATTTCTTCCCTCCCCATAAATTTTTACTTTTTTCCTCGAAATCCTCTCGTCCTCCAGGACGAACGTCAATTGCCTCATGATTGCGCAAATATTTTCCCGCAACAGAATGAATTAGGAGGAACAAACAGTTGGCATTATCCAAGAGATTCTCTATCTTTGGCGAATCCCAAGCGTTTTCGCATTTCCATTCTCGTTCGTTCTCATTTCGTGCCGGATGCACGAAAACGTGAGGTGAAATTTTCCAACGGCTGCACAGACGAACAGCATCCAGAGGGACCGACGCAACCAACAAACGTGTACAGCTGATGCCTTCTCAGGGCAAAAGCTCGTAAAGTACTCTTCCCCCCCCCCCCCTCTCTCTTCCTGCCACTGTCGGTTTCCTCTGCTTCCTCTACCTTTTCTCTCTGTCCTTTAGGAGTCTCTTAGCCCGAGGGGCAGCCGGCGTCGGGATAACTGACGCAGAGGATTCTTTCCTCAAGGATTTATACCACTCGCTTCTCTACGAACAACCAGTGCTCAACACTTGCACACGGAATTTTCTCCCCCCCCCCCCTGCTCTCTTCTTCTTCTTTTCCTCCGCTCTTATCCAAAAGTCAAACTCATTTGGAACGTTTAAATGTAGAACTTGGAGCAGGCACTGAGACCAGCCGAGCCCCGCGCTCGCTAAAAACTTTTCAACATTTACCTTAAACGAAATCTGTTCTACTTCGAGCATATATACGCGAATAAATAAATAACATTAAGTCACAACTTTTTATCTCAAGGATATTCGGAGAAATGCTTTTCCCCGCTCGCCTATTTAAGAGATTAGGCTATTTCACGAGTTTCGAGTCTCGATCGACAACTCGACAGCCTTAATAGAAAAACTGGCACATTTGAATATTTTATTTTCCTTTAAATGCTAAGAAATTCTCTCCTTTTATCGAAATTCTGATTAAATATTCAATCAGGACAATGAAACTATTTTTTTTTTCAGCATCCCAACCCAAAATTGGCTCGAAAATTGTCTTGGTTTTTGAAATTCAACAAAGAATTAATGAAAAAATGTTTTTTTTGCTCGAATGCAAGAAAATTCGGTTTTTTTAAATGAAATATTGATGAAATATTTGGTACGAATAATGAAACGATATTTTTTTAGGATCCAAAAACGAAATCGGTTATAAAATTGTCATGGTTTTCGAAATATATGAAAAAAATCATAGAAAATTGCATTTTTCGTATCGTTCGATTTCACTAAGGGCCTTTTTTAGCATAAAATGTTTGACGAGTCTGAATGATAAGTTCAATAAGTCTTAATGAGCTTAATCAAGTGGTATTTGTTTATGTCGCAGAGCTGTTTAGAAGCGCAGCGGAGGCTGGACCTCTCGACATCGTGAAACTTCGCAAGGGAGATAAACTTCTCAACATCTCGCCGCAACTTGCTCCAAATACGCCTGATACACCGTACGTGCTTCAGGTAAGTTCTGTATTGATCTAATAACCGTCAGCACGCTGCATCGAATTCTCCGCGATATCTTCGAGGCTTCCAAAACTACTAGCACCAGAAACTGCCAGTTTCCCATTAGCTCTTCGCACAAATTTAAAGTGAAACAAGTGGAGAAACAAATCTTTGTCAAAATTTCTTTTTTTTTAGCTATTTTTGACGATGCAACGAAAAATCACGATCCTTTTTGCCTCGTAAAAAACGAAAAATTCATTTTTCAATTACAATATTGATAATTAATCACAACCTTTTTCCATTTTTTATTTGTCAATTCATTTTTGTAATGTGAAAAAAGTTTGTCCCAATATTTTGGATAAATACTTTTTGAAAATTTCGCACGCTGCTTGAAAAAATGAATGGGAAGTGGAAAATAATACTGCGTGTGGCTTCAGGTCGTTGGCGCCCATTCGAGCTCTTTGGGGATGATCGAGTCGGATCTTTTACGGGCTCTGGAAAGGCGCGTTGCGGCTTTAGAGTCAGAGTTGCGAGAGCATCAGGAAGCAGCGAGCTCGGAATCTTCCATAGCGTTGCGAGACCTGAAAAAGCAAATGGGCGAGTTCAAAAAAAAGCTCGAAACGACGGAACATCTCAGTTGGCTCGGTGAGTTATTTCTTTTGAGTTTATAACTTTTCAATCATATTCTGCCTCCTCGCGGTCTAGCCGATTCGGCATTTCCCGTAAACTATCGAACTTTTTTTGTTGTTGTTTTTTTTTATTTATTATTAATCGTTTGTAAATGAGACGTCCACGTTGAAGAAACCGAATGACGGATATATGAGCGGATAAACACCCTGCCCGCCAGAATTCGCCTCTGCCTCGAATAAATATTTGCTATTGCTCTCTCCCTCGAGCTTACCCTCTGCCTCGTGCTATTCATATCGCCTGCTTCATTGACCTTCGACAAACCTAACCAAACCGAACCTTGAAATTATGATGTTGGAGCCCGCAAGGCTGGAATGCAACGAAATATTTATTTATTTATTGACGATTTATTGAATTTTTCAAATGATCCAAATTTTTCGAGTTGACAAATTTTTCTGAGGACAAAAACCGATCATTTTATCATTACAATCAAATTTGTAATTAAAATAACGAGCTCCGCCATTGAGAAACTTGAGTCATCAGAAAAAATATACATTTTTCCATCGGAAAACTGAATTTACGAGAAAAATTGCAACGGGTGCATTAATTATCGAAGTAATGAATAAAAAATATATTTCTCGTTGTTTTCGACGATGCGAACTCCTTTTCCATCGGCCTGCGTGTGCCCGGTACACGTAGGCGTATCCAAATATTCCCTACGCTCGGAGAAGCATGAATAATTGAAAAAAATAAAGAAACATTCGGAATAATGTTTTTTTGCAACGTCGATCGATCGATTAATCAGCGTCGAGTTGAATCGAACGATCTCGAGAGCTTCGCGGTTGAAAATACGACGTAATTTTTTTCGAAAATAAACCGGAGCATGATCGCTCGGTCAATGAGCCCTAAATATTGCATGACGCTAGAATTTTATCGAAATTCATGCGTTTTTCGTATATTTCATAATCCGCATGAAAATATTAAGTCGTAACGGTGCTGAGACGAGAAGGAGTTTGAAAAATGAATTGGGCGGGGTATAAGCAGCGATTGTCGGTGGTTTTTCAGGCTTCCACAAAGAGCTACCGGATCCCGTATCCTCGGAGGCTTGTCGAAGATTACGATACCGACGAAAAAGCGACAGCATAAAGCGTTGTGTCCGTGAAAAGTTCCTCAATATTTGGTGAGTAATGATCATTTTATTCCCCAGCAGATTTATCATTCGTCTCGATACTTTAGATTTTTTTTCTTTTTTTAGTTATGAAGAAAAATTCGGGTCATGGCGAATGTTTGTCGAGTGTGAGAATTTTTCCACTTTTTTCGGTTGCTCGCATCGTTGTGTCTCGCCTCAAAGCTTCTCGGTTTGGTTTCTCCATGTAAAATTAATTCGATCCGAGGACCAAGGGACAAGGCTCTCGTCCCGAATGGCCTACCAGTCGCATGCAACTGTCTGAGCTCAAATGCGATATTGAAATGTACCACGACGAGGATGCTCGTGCGTCATAGAGAGAACCGCATCCAGACGAAACAAGCGCCGGCTCTACCCCAGGGATTCGCCGTTGCTCGCACCGGAGACTCTCTCGTTTTTCGTTAATTTATCGTTTCGTTTCGTTTCGCGAGCGTTTAACCAGTAAAAACAGCGAGCGAGCGAGCGAGCGAGCGAGCGAACGAACGAACGGCCCCGCGTCGTAGAATAGTGTGCCCGGTAAAAGGCTCGGGTTGCCCGGTAGTCGCTTCCCCGGTCGATACCGCTCGACGCCACCACCTCTCTCTCTCTCTCTCTCTCTCTCTCTCTCTCTCTCTCTCTCTCTCTCGGTCTGTGCGGTCACGATACACCATTATAACCACTATAACATTTGAGTGGATCGTCGATGGCTCGTTTGGTTCTAACGATAGAAGCAGCAGCAGGCCTGAGCAAGAGAAACTGTCAAGCTCCGTTGGGACTACTTTCCATCAAGGTTATTTTCAGGACCATTATTAGCTTGGTGCAACCACCAGATCTAGTACGTTCCTCTCTCTCGGCCTTACTTCGTCCTTGGATTTATTTCATCGTGGTCGAGACCACGTTCGAGTTTGGATCGATCTCGAATTCAACGAATTTCCCTATTTTCTCCGCCAGATCTCTCCATTCCAATGAAATATTTGCTCGGGCCAATAAAACATGGTGCTGAAGCTCGCCACGTTGGAACGCAACGAAATATATTTATTTTTATTTACGATTTATTCAATTTTTTCAATGATCCTCATTTTTCGAGCCGATGCATTTTTTTTGTCAACGATAATCGATCGTTTTATCATCGAAATGAAATATTTCATTGAAATAATGAGCTTTGGCTAAGAGGGAAACGAATTTTGTTGCATCCCAACGATGCAACACACACAATTAATGAAAAAATGTATTTTTCCATTAATTTTCAGTATTTTTTCATCGATTTTGTGTTTGGCTCGATCCATCCGCCCCAGAGACCAAACGGAGGCCACTCTGCCACCAAGGCATCGTCTATTTTTCTATTTGCCGGGCAAGCTACCGACTTTCGACATATTTCGAGCGAAATATTTATCCGAGAATGTTTCCGGACGGTGAAGAAAGCTGCTGGTTCATTCTTAGCGTCACATTGTCGTTCTACCTCTGGCCGACTTTCATCTTTGATCGAGAAACTCGATGCGAGCCAGTTGGAACTCGAGCATCTCACAAAAGACGTTTTGGACGTTGTACTTCCATTTTCTCGGATATCCTCACTTTTCAATCCGTCCGTTCGAAACTCCTTTTTCTATCTCCATCTTTCATCTCGCTCTCATCGAGTGTGGGATCAACGTCTTTCCCTTTTTCCAGTCACATCCTCCTCGACATTCGCATTCTACCCATGTCAGCCCAACAAAAGCCTCCTGGTATTCGGATAAGTGACTTTGGGTCAATTCTCGAGTATACACAAACCTAATGGCGCAGAGATCAAGCTATTGCAGGAAAAGCTTTTGTTTCCATGTTCACAAAAGGATTTTTATATATTTTTTTATTTATTTTTTTTCATGCAAAAGGGACGGGCTCTGTGAGAGAAAAATCAAAAATAATTCACGAGGAAAGAAAAGAGACGAGGAAAATTAATTTTTCCTCATTTTCCTCCGAGCCAATAGATGGCCATTTTTTTCCCACTTTATTTTCGCTCTGACAAGGATAAATGACAATTGTATCATTCGTGAGGCTCCACGTTTCATCCCCATACGTGGCATTTATTACGTTTTCTCTGCTTAATACATTTGCCCGCAGTCTCACCCTCCACGAGGCTTTGCACAAGATTACTGTCTGTTAAAACTCAGACAGGGAGTATTGTAGAATACAACTGTTCGTGCTCCCTTGGAAGCTCCTCTGAAAAATCTTTTTCCGAGTCTAAGAATGAACGCATGAATTATTCAATTGGCGTACGCGACGCGAGCCACACGCTTCGTTTCTCTATGTCTCTTTGCGTCGCTGATGTAATAATCCAGGGCTTACGACTGTCACGTTATATTCTCCGAGTTAGCTCCTTCGATTATAACTTTTCCAATTGCCCCAGGACTCGGCCACAAATATTGTTTCCTCCCAATTCTACGATCTACGATCCCTTGACCCTGCGGGCCTTTCGTTTCTCATTTTCGACGACCAAGCCGAAGTTTGCATCGTTCGACTGCAACGAAATTCTGTTTATTCTCACTCAATATTCAATCAGGACGATAAAGCGATCGATTTTTGCTCCCATCAAAATGAATCGGTTTGAAAAAATTGCGATTATATGAAAAATTCGATAAAAATAAAATAACAAATAAATAATAAATGTAAATATTAAAAAAAAAAAAAATTACATTTTTATTTTTAATATAATACATTTTTCAATTCATAATTTAACAATTCTATAATTTTATAACTTTATTCATAACGTTGCGAGTTTCAGCATGATCTGGAAAGTAGGGAATGGTCGTGGCTCAGGAAACGGTTCGTCAGAGAGTATTTCGGCCTGTGAGTTAAGGTCGTCCCTCATTGTACGTTGTTATTTGCCGAGCACATGGGAAAATTGATTTTTCTCCTTGATTCTATGGTTTCGAATTGTGCAGTTCCTGGATAACGCCCATTTGCTTTTCTTAGTCAAAGAGGAGATGCAGCGTGGCGAGCGTTTGGCACAAAGGAGCCTGGAGGAAAAGTCGTTTCTAACCCGAGTTCTGTGTCCAATTTGGCTGTGATTGATTTAGATCGACATGTGGTCGGCATTTGGACTTGACCTCGTGCATTACCATAGAAACTTTCGGTCCAATCATAACGCGTTCTCTTTTCGTTTGAAATCTCCCGACTCCTCGCTCCACCGAAATTACAATCCCACCTCCCGAATGGTCGAATTTCCAATCGGAATATTTACTCGCTGGCACTATCTAAGCTGGCTCAAGAAATTTAGCATTATGCAAGCGACTTCCGGTTTATTCGAATATTCGACAGCTCCTGTATTATGCTTGTACATCATGCTCCTTACTGGCTCTCCCTTCCCGCACCTCTTTTTCCCTCTTTGTACTCGAGCCCCATCGCTAAGTGTTTGCACAAATCGTTCTCCGACGAAGTGCAGATGGACCGTTGCGAATCTTGAAATAGATAATAAATATCGTCGCATCTCTTCCTGTTTCCAAGAATCTCTTCTCTCTACCTCTCTCTCTCTCTCTCTCTCTCGCCAAATTCCATTTCCCTCACAGTTTTCGTCGGAAAATTCACATAAAAAGGCGTCCAGCGTTTTGGAAGGTGCAAAGAAGAAGAGAAAGCATGATATGCTCGCTGGAGGCGAGCGGATCAGAGGAAAAAGCTCACAGGACGGAGCGAAGCTCGACGCTGTTGAGAGAAAATTCTAAAAGTGAAATCTTCTCTGCTGCAGCTTTTGTTGTGGATGAAAAATTCTTCAAATATTGACTTGCTTCCTTTTTAAAGCAAAGACTGTCTCGTATTAATAACGGATTCGAGACACATACCCCAAATGCTTGACAACATTCTCTCCAGATATTTAGTTCCGAGTAAAAATAAAGAATTTTTCGGACACGAATCAATAACGCAAAGACGACGATGAAAAAGCTTGCATTTGCTTCGAGGGTCCGAGAAAATTTTATATATTTTTTATTTTATATATTATTTTTTAATTGAAAAAAAATTTTAATTAAATAAATCGTAAGAAAAGTCACGACGAGCCTTGGCATCGCTTTTTCCAAAAATACAAAAGCCCCTGTTACGTGTAAACAATTGTAACTTTATTTACATAGATAAACATAACGTGAACCAAAGTTGGAAAAGTGCGCCGGAAGTTGGCTCGAGTATTTCTGCAATTCTCGCAAAATTAAATCTTCCTTCCGAATTCCAATGGTGCTGCTCCGAGTTTGCCGAGAGCTACATTGCTCTTTGAAAAGAAACAAACAATTGGAGCACCGGGCTATATTACCGGGTGAGCACGCTACATGCAGCCCTATAAAATCAAAGCACTTCAAAAAATAGAATTTTTATTTTTTTTTCTTAGCCAGAGCTTTATTATTTTAATTCAGAATTCAATTGTGATGATAAAGCGATCGTTTTGTGAGCCCAGAACAAAATTCGACTCGAAAAATGAGGATAATTAAAAAAATTAAATAAATCCTCAATAAAAATGAATATTTTTAGTTTTTTTTCAGGATTTTTGAGAATTTCCTTCTCCAGAATGTGAAGCTGTTAGTTTATTGATCTCGTGATATTCGAGACTAAATCAAGCCCGTGTTGAATCCACGATGTATACGATTCCTGTATATATAAGCCTGTAATCCTCGCCTTAATTACGTATTCCATGTATATGTATAAAGGCATTATGCTGCATCGACATATATACAGATTTTAGTGACCGTTGGTCAAGCGTTGGGTTTGCCAACGTGGCTATTTCTCTTCGGCCTGTACAGCAGGCCCGAGCACTCCGGAGCTTAGGAGCACGCTTATTAAGGTTATCCACCCGCCTATACACATTTAAATGTACCAGAGACAATGGCAAAATACAGCGAATAGCTATCAAGCCAGTTATACCTTCACCTCCGAGTCAATGAAGCCACAACCAATCGTCCATAAAAGACCTTCTGGCCGATGAACGATTTCGGGTCCTTAAAAATTCCAAAAAATTGGAAAATCCTCACGAGATGCCTGGGAATCTATTTCCTCGTAAATATCGGAAGGAAAATTAATAAAATTGAATAATTTCAATTAAAAAACAATTTTTCATTAAAATAATAATAAAATAGTTTAAAAAATAAAAAATCCAAATAAAGATAAAATAATTTGTAAAATAATAAATAGTGATGATAAAACGATCGGTTTTTTCTCCCAGAAAAATATGTCGGCTCGAAAAATGTGGATAATTTTTTAAAAAATTTAAAATTCCGAATAAAAATGAATATTTTTCATTGCATTCCAACGCAGCGACCTTGAGCATCGTCCTAATTTGCTTCGTTTATTTCTAGCTTCGGTAGATGTAAATTCCATGTCCGTTTAGTTTGGAAAACGTTTGGAATTGTTGACAAAATAGGAAACTTGTTTTCTACGCTGAATTAAACATGGTCCGTCTTTTTTGACGTGTCAATGTAACAGCCAAATGTGGGAGCTTTGTGTTTACCCATGAAACGCTCATCGTTGCGAGGATTCAATGTCCAAGGGGCATAACGAATACTTGTAGCTCTCGAATAGAGTAAATTTCGAGCGTTGCCTTTGATCCCCGCGCGTTCAACTAGTTATTCGTCGTTTCAAGGCTCTTTGATTTCGTATGGCCAGAGCTTTAATTTTCCTTTGTGCTACGCCGCCCGCTTCGTTTTTCCACAAAACAATCCATCACGTAATTATCCTCATTATCGTTATCGCTCTTCCGGACTTTGAATAGAATATCGTAACGACGAACGAAAATTGTGATTGAAAAGTCTCGAGATAGCGACGGACGTGGACTGAAGATAAAAAAATCAAATCCAAAAATCAATCGAGGGAAAAATTCAATGTTTTTTCACGAATTCAGTGGACATGAAGCAATCGACGACGATTCTCTGCTAGGGAAAGTGTTCGGAGCCTCGAAATTGCACAATCTGATTGGAATTTCACGGCCACTCATGATTTTCAAACAAAAAACCTTTGCTGACATTCGCTGGAAAATTTGATCGAAAATTAGGCAGTTTCCGCTTTTGTATTTTCTCATTTGACAACATTTGAGGGAGTCAGCGAAAAATCAACGAGAAATCTCGACAAAAAACGTCCACCACGTTTCCCCAGCGACAAATTGGACCAGAACGAATGATCTTGAAGTTTGCATCGTTGAAATGCAACGAAGCTCATTATTTTAATTAACAATTTAATTCTGATGTTAAAACGATTGATTTTTGCCCAAAAAAAATATATATATCGGCCCGAAAAATTTGGATCAATTAAAAAAATCAATAAATCGTCAATAAAAATGAATATTTTCGTTGCATTTAATGAGATCGAGATTGGATAAATAATAAAATCGGTCCCTGCACATAAAAATGAATTCCAAAACGTTCCTCCCAAGCGAATATCCAATAATCAAACGAACAATAGAATGTTTGCTGAACAGAGACGATAGGAAATGGACGATGATATTGGGACGAAAGCGTGGCCGAATGGTTTGCGAGTTTCCAAGGGAAGGATGCACACGTAAAATTGTATGATCGAGCGAATCTGTCACTGTCACATTTGCGAGATTGCATCTGTGCACGAAATACATCGAGGATGCTGATCCACATACGATTTTCGGTGTATTAATAGGAGCAAATTAATTTGCGACGATTCGTACTGAACAAGGCCATTAATAATCCTCCTTTTGTCAATAATTCCCGATGTGTGCGTGTGCGTGACGATCCATCGATTAAAAAATCTCCAAATCCATTGTTTCTTCGCCGAATCGATAATTTTTCTTTCAATCGTCATTTTCACTGGAATTTTTAATAATTTTTTTTAGTGACGTGGCTGTATCTTCGCGTGTACGAGAATGGCTACGTTCGCCAGCGTTCGATGCTCGACAATGGGAAGACGAGGAACTCCTCCTAATGCTACAAACTATGTTCATCGAGCTTGATCTGTTACAAAAATTCGACATCCCCATAACCACTCTCCGCAATTTTCTTTACGAAGTTTATAACAATTACAACGAGGTGCCATTTCACAACTTCAGGCATTGCTTCTGCGTCGCTCAGATGGTAAGATTTTTCTACAAATCTCCGACACACATGGGTCTGGGGGACCCTATTGTTTTTCATCGAACTTGAACTCGATAAAAAAATTGGAAAAAATTCGTGAAAATAATTTTGGATCGCTAGAACGAGAACCTCCACCAAGTGATGGATAAAAATAATTTTTTCCTAGTTTTATACAACGAGAAATCCACGCTACACGCTAAATGGGTCTCCCAGACCCTTGTGTGTCTACTAATGACATTTTATCGCAAAAAATAACGAAACTGCATAATTAAAAATATTTTATTGTAATTAAGCGAATTGATGGATCTTTACAGATGTACGCAATAGCCTGGGCAGTCGATTTGCCTTCGAAAATAGGTCATCTCGAGGTTTTGGTACTGATAGTCTCTTCCATTTGTCACGATCTCGACCATCCTGGTTACAACAATATTTATCAGATAAACGCTCGAACGGAATTAGCTTTACGTTACAACGACATATCACCGTTGGAAAACCATCATTGCTCGATCACCTTTCGAGTTCTCGAGCCTCCCTCGTGCAATATCCTTGGATCTCTCGACCCCGCGACCTTCAGAACTGTCCGGGAAGGAATAATCAGATGCATACTCGCCACCGACATGGGAAGGCACAACGAGATTCTCAGCCAATTTGCTGACACCGTGCCCGACTTTGATTACCAAAATAAAAGTCACATTAATCTGGTGAGTCGCGAAAACGATTACGTCCCCAAGTTTGCACCGTTAAAATGCAACAGAATTCATTTTTTTTTTGCCAAAGCTCATTATTTAATTATTTTATAATTATTTTCATCATTAAAAATATTTTTTATTTGAATCATTTGAAAAATGTGTGTTGTTTGACAGCTCTCGATGGTCCTAATAAAAGTCGCCGATATAAGTAACGAAGCGAGGCCTCTGGACGTCGCGGAGCCCTGGCTGGACAGACTTCTCCAAGAATTCTTCAAGCAGAGTGACGCGGAAAAACTTGAAGGACTTCCGGTAACCCCATTCATGGATCGTGATAAAGTCACTAAACCTTCTTCTCAGTGCAGCTTTATTGGTTTCGTCTTATTGCCTCTTTTCGAATCTTTGGGAGAACTTTTGCCGGAGCTGCAGGTTCGTTAAGTATCCAGAAAATCCTCAGAGACTTTTTATCCTTCAAACGCAACGAAATTCTTTGCTTTTTTCTTCAGCAGAGCTCCTCATCCTTATTCGACATTTGGCCAGGCTGAAAAAAAACGGATAAAATCGTTATAATTAAAAAAATTAATTTATCAATCAATGAAAATTGATTTTTTTCTCTAAAAATATTAAAATTCGAAGTAAAAATTGGATTTGATGCCGGAAATATGTCTTTTCCCTTTTTTGATCGATAAAACGACGTCATTTCAGGATTTCATTGTCCAGCCGGTGCGTTTCGCTCTGGAATACTACAGGCGATTGAACGAGGCGGCAAAGGACGAGCGACATCATCGCCGGAGTGTGGTTGATCTCGGAGAGTCGGCGTCCTCGATATCGGCGGGTCCAGGGGCGACGTCGGTAACGAAATCGACTTCGTCGCACAGTATGCGATCGAAGCGTTCGGCAGGAACGATACGTTCGCGTTCGCGTTCGACGGAGGAAGATCCTGAGAACATGACGATCGCCGAGCTCGATAATCCGGAGAGTTCCGATCCGGAAACCGCGACGGAGGTCGAGATAAGTGAGAAAACATTGAAGTTCAAGATATCGACCGAAGGTACGGGAACGATGGCAAGCGGTGCGGGCAGGAAGAGTTATCCCGGAAGTCGTAAGGGCAGCAGAGACAAGTCATCGTTGGATTATTACAATCACGAGCTCGCCAAGGCGGTGAGAGACCACGAAAGGGAAAGACGACGCAGTCGAGGAGAGAACCTGAGCAGCGATATGAGCTCGCCGGTGAGTGCGAGGTCGATCGACGATGGACGTATCATCGAGGAGTTGGAGAGGAACGAGACGAGCAGCGTAAAATCAAGGATTCGGGACGATCGAACGGAGGGGAACGGCAAAATCGTCCTTAAGGTCAACGAACAGGGGAACGAGATGAAAAACGAAAACGTGGACGAGGACCAAGACGACGAGGATGATTTCCATGGCGAACGAAAAGATTCGATCGTTCGCAGAGACTCGATCCTGCATTGTTGTTGCGACGACAAAACCGCAGCCTCCAACAACCACAAATCGTTATTGTCGCGTTTACGGAACTTCACCGACCGCTTGAGCATAAGTTTTGACTCGAAAGACGCTGCTCCGTGCACTAAATCATCGTCGAAGCTTCACACGAGCTCGAGGAGTCAGTTAACGAAGAGCGAATCGGTGGCGAGCAGCGGCAACGCGAGCGGAACTTCCGGGCCGAAGCCGACGCGCCAAAACAATTCTCTGATACTTTGCAAACGTTGCAACTTGACGAAAGTTAGTAAAAACAAGATAAAGGACACGTCGGTAACGACGAGAACGACGAGAACGTCAACGACGACGACAACGAGTCTCGTCGAGATGGACGCAATGGAAAAACGTGCGACGACTCTGCCAAAAGCGAAAAAATCCCAAGACAGTAAGAACAAGAGCAGCTGGCGGATCGTCTTCGTCAAGGAAAAGAGGCCGTCGATATCGCTCGAGACGTTACCGGCGGTGGGAGGTGACGCGGATACAAACGGCGCCAAGCACAAGCGGAATCTCTCCAATCCCGAAGGCAAAATCCCCGTGAACAAAACGCAAAGCCTCAAGCATCCCAGAAAGAATGAAAAGCCTGTGAACATAAACGAGTTCAAAGAGTTTGACGCGAGGAAAAGGAGTCACGAGAAACCGGAGATAATCGTTAATCCCGGAAGTTCGAACGTCGTCGATGTCGACGACGACGACATCGGGAAAATCGAGATCAGACGAAGTTCCGCTAGCATGGAAGACATTTCCAAGATTACCAAGCAAAACGAGAACATTCTCGTGGGTTGTGGATTGGAGGAGAAGAAAGGCGACGAGCATCAACAACACACCGGAAGTTTGGACTCGATGCTCTACAAAGAAACTTCCAAAAGTGGAAAAAAATCATTGGCCGGTTTGTCTTCGCCCTACAGCGTGAAAAAATCCTCCCCTGGTTTGTTTTCCCGTTTTAAATCGGGCATGAGTATCGATGGAAGGAGGAGCGCAAGTAACAGCAGTTCTCTCAACGATCAAACGTCGCAGCAACAATCCGGCTGGATATCCTCATTGACCGCGAGTTTTCGGCCCAAACGACAATCCACTGATTTGCAAAGTGCTCTACCTCACGCTCTCCAATCCCCTGGTCACGAGGGAGTCAAGTGATACGTCGTCGTCTCCGTTAAGACTAAATCCGGTAGATTCGCTCATCTCACCGACTGGTGGGCCCAAAGATCCTTTTGCTGTGCCCGCCTCGCCAAGGAATCTTAACCACACACACGAGCAACAAAAATTTCTGTCTTGTTCCTCCAAAAAACGGGCTATGAATCGGAAATAATGAGGCCGAAGTTCGCAACGTTGGGAAGCAACGAAAAATATTCATTTTTATCGACAATTTGTTTCATTTCTCGAATTACCCACATTTTTTGAGCCGATGGACTTTTCTGGGGCCAAAAATCGATCGTGTTATCATCACAATTAATTACACAATTAATTAAATTATTTAATCGATTGTTTAATGATTAATTAATTGCTTCATTAAAATAATGGGCTTTGGAAAAAAATATACGAATTTCGTTGTATTCAAACGATGCAAACTTAGAGGCCATAAGAAAACGAGCGATTCTCGACTCGTTTTCCCATGTGTCGAGGATTATTTTGGGAATTGAAGAAAATCCGTTGATTCGGACGAATGAAACGATTGACTCTTATTCCCTCTCCTGTCGTCTTTATCGCCAACGGTCTATCGGAGACCACGACGTATGTTTCGGAGGATCGAACAAGAATTGCTAACTACAGCGTAAGTTGTTCCATAGCAATGGGTCTCCTTCTTACGAGAAAGAATCGTAGTCCCCTGGGGATTGTCTCGTCCCTGGGAAGTTTCTGCGGAGACCGGAAAAGCCGGAAAGACCGAAAGAATCACTGTGTAGAAATAAATTTGGAGAGGATACGTTTAGTTTCCATGAATTCAGGTGACTCTGTCCGAACGACAGTCCATAATTGTTTAGACACGTAGAATTATTTTATTTATTGTCCAATCAACTAGAACAGTCCTAACGACTTATTCATAAATGTTGTTCGTTTTATATAAATATATATATATATATATATACATACCATTACGATTATGTATGGATATGTATAACACACGTACATGTATATACGTAAGAAAAAGTATCGATATGAAAATTTGAATTGCCACAAACCTGTGTTACCGCATCGGGTACCAACTCCAAACATACCAAACATCTATCTTCATCAGTAACTATAGATGTTAGCAAAAAAATCAACTATTTTATAGCGACAAGCTTCCGGATACCGGTTACCCAATGACCTTGAAGTTTGCATCGTTGGAATGCAACGAAATTTATTTTTATTCTCGCTAAAATTATATATTGGCTCGAAAAATTAAAATAATTAAAAAAATTCAACAATTAATCAATAAAAATCAATATTTTTCGTTGCATTCCAACGCTGCAAACTTCAGAATCATCTCATCGGATATCGTCATTAAATTTGGCACAGACCATCCATACGGTGGTCCAGCGTTTTTTTTCTTCTCCGAAAGAATCAAAGAAAAAAAATACAAATCTCACGTAAATGAGGTCGTCACGGGCTCCTGGGAGCTCGTGGACGTTGACGTACACACAGATATACTCGCTCGGGCCGAAATAATAATTGTGAAAATTCCATTGTTCTTAAAATATTGAAAAATGCTAAAAAATCGTTTTTAACGTGAAACGCGACGGTCTGGGCCAAATTTGTGGATGAAAATGAGTTTCCGTTCGTCGGAGGCTGCGCCTTTGATAGAAAAAAGTACACATCCGTGTCAGAGTGTATGTATATATATGTATGAGCATATATACATAAGTGTATATGTATGTTATATATATATATATAACATATCAGCCATGTGGTAAATCCGGAAAAACAAGAAATAATTGTGTAAATGTTTCGAAAGGAGGAAGAAATGGATAGTGACGAAAAAAAATGATGTAGCGACGACCTTTTTGGCTGCAATGATGAAAATGTCGACTCGTTTCCGTAAATTTATGTATTTCTACGCGTCGGAGCTCTCCGGACACTGTCTAATGTTTTTTTTCCACATTTCCGGTGCGGGCCATCGCACTCGACGAAAATTTCATCCTCCATCCACTGTGGTACGGGTTTTGAAAAATTCTGTGACTGTTTTACGATGAAAAATGTTTTGCATCTCGGATTCTTCGAGTCAAAGGCTTTAGACTGTTTCAGACTTAGCGATGGGCGCGCGGTATACCTTGTACTCACATGTTTGTGGGTATTTGTATAAATGAACGCACATACGTCTCCGAGAACGATATCAGTGATGAGGAAACAATGACAAAAACGACTCTCACCATAAGTTCACTACGATATGACGCTTTCAATTTTTAGATGTTTATATTTTTATACTTGATCAGTGTGTCTCTATATACGGCGATGAAACAACCGCATGTATTGTTCAACTCTAGTCTTACGTTATTTACCTTCGACCCCAACGCGATTGGGCATTTTTATTTCTCTTTTCTCTCTCTCTCTCTCTCTCTCTCCGCCCTCTCGCCTCCTTATTTATCATTATTCTTAATAATTTCCGGGATCAGCTCTTCTCTTCACTCGTCCTCCTCGAACAATATCGGAGACTCAAAAAAAAACAAAAAACCAAATCTAGGATTGGTCATCGTTATCGATAATTCGACATCGCAAAACTCAACAGACTCCAATTATTTCGCGTCATACAAACGATCAAGAAGAGTGGCTACACACAACAATGTGGCCGTGTCGCGAGCATAGGAAATTTGGAAACTGAAAGAATTTTTTTTGAAATTTCGTGAGCACACTCTTCAGTATCAAATATTAATATACCATTTTTTTTCATAAATTGTCTTCTACATAGTCCTCGAGTTATTGAACACTAGAGTTTCCATGCATAAGCACAGGATTCAGATATATATATATATATATAGGTATATCTTTTGCATATTGAAAACTCAAATTATTCGACAACTATGTGGACGAAAAATAAAAAAAAATTTGTGTCATCTTATTTGATGCTAAAGAGGGTTATCACTGAATTCTATTAAATTCTTATCATATTGTCGCGTATAGCCAACCTCCTTGAATCCTTTTTTTTTTCGGACATTTTTTCTAATCTTTCGACCAATTACTCCTCGTGTCTTCGGAGTGTAGGAATAGATTAAAAAAACTCATCAAGCGTCGACGAATGAGGGCAAAAAAAGTAAAGAAAAAAAAAAAAGAAAAATTGATTGACACTTACCAATCACGTCTCGTACCAAAACCGATTATTTTCGATTTATGTATGTGCATATTATATGTGTACATGTATTTTCATTATATTACGTATATATATGCACATATATTGACCAATAAAATTCCACACGAGGTTCTCTGGAACGAAAAACCTACAAGAGTCTAAATAATTATTAAACACTACCTGTGCCTGATCTTTCTCATTATTTATTCCATCTCTTTCGCGAGTGTTTGTTGAAAAACTTAAATAACGACAGCCAAACAGGTTCCCCGACTAAATTTTATTCTTTAATGGGAAAATTGCCATTTACCCAATAAAAAACAACGTCTAAATATTTTGTTTATCATCCACTTCGAGAAACGAATATTTTATATTGGCCATTTATATTAAAATGGCCTAATCGGTCGTAACGCCGCTCGATCATTTATTAACGAGATGAATAAAGTTCTCCAGCAGTCCCGAGCGGTCGCACTAACGTCAATTCTCATTTTAATCGTCGGAGCATCCGAGCATTATTGTTCCACGTGGGTCAATTAACCAGACAACTCACTAACTAAATATTATTCCTTAAGGACTCGAAGGGACTCGTTAATAATCGTATGATTAATTAAATTTGAGAAACACGAAAGAGGAATATCAATATAAATGTGAAGAAAAACGAATCAAGAGTAGAAATAAATGTCGAAACGAAAAATAAAAAATAAATATAAAATACGTCAATGGATTTTGCGATTTGTATAAAAAAACAAATTTTCTCCCCTTCGTAGTGACCCTCTTCTTCCAAACTCGCACATCAAGGCTTAGTCACTGATACGTAGTCGTGTTATCGTCATAAGACCAATTATTACGAGCTCTGCAGTTGCATTCGTCACCCTCATGAGCAATCATTGAAAATAATGAAAAATATTGGAAAAATACGGTCTTGGGACTCGATCGAACAAATACGAGTCACGAGGACGAATATCACTGCGGAGACTTGGATATTTCTAGCGATAAATCAATTCTGTGTGAATGTACATAAATTAAGATGATCCCAAACATTCGTGTGTATTCATTAACTCACGTGATGCCGTCTCGTTTCCGATTAAACAATAAGGAGAATCAAATAAAACACAAAATAAGGTAAAAAAAAAAAATGGAAAAAATCCAAACTATAGATAAAAACAGATTTAAAGAACAATGATTAACTTTAACCTGATATTAAAACGTTATTTCGGCAAAGACAACCCTCGCTGGCGAGTGCTGTTCGATTACGATCTATAAATACATAGAGATGTATAATTTTAAGAATCTGTGAGGAATTCAATGCCGAAGAGTTCGGCGTTCGGTCGCTGCGAATGCGGTTCACCGCGAAAATAAAATGATGGAACAAACTCGAAAGGGGATCAGTGCGATTATCCCCCGGGGAACGAAAGTAAAATGCTAGATATGCCAAGAATACATTTTCCATACATTCGATACATCCGAGTGGGAGATACTTCGACAAAATAAATATCTAAGCGAGATTATTAGAAAATATCGACGATTTATTAATCGCAACTTAAATTCCTCATTATCCAAATATCACGAATCAACATTTTATCGTTATTCTTAAGGAGCTTGACTACATACGACAATATCATAAGAATTTTATTTAATTTGCTCATAGTATTCTTTTTAGTATCGAATACGACGACACATTTTTTTTTTTCCATTTTTCATCTACCCAGTTGTCGAATAATTTGATTTTACAATATTCAAACGATATACCTAAATAAATATCTGAATCCTATGCTCATGCATGTAAACTCTAGGCTTCAATTACTCGAAAACTGTGTAGAAGAAAAATTTTGAAAAAAATTGTATATTAATATTTAATACTAAGGAGTTTGCTCACCAAATTTCATCATTCCGAATTTTTCTATGCTTTCAACATTGCAACATCGTTGTGTGTAGCCACACTCCTTAGATCGTCAAAAAGGAGAAAGAAAAAAAAAGAGACGAAAATTGATGCACGTGAATGTGCATAATGGCGATTTGCAGAGGAGGCAGAAATACGTGTGAGCCGGCAATGGCTTTGGGATCCAATCGATCCCCTCAATTTCCATGGTGTCGTACTATTATATCCGTAGGAAAGCTACATGTAATAATAAGCGAATATTGCGTAGTCAAAATGTATTTCAACAAACCGGAACGACAATGAGAAAAAAATAAAAATCAAATGAAATGAAAGGAAAAAAAACAACAACAACAACAACTGCAACAAGCCACGGTCGAAAAAAATAGTTTTTTTGTAAATCAAACCAAAAGTGAATAAAATAGACGTATAAATGAACGTGCCCCCGAAACCGGAAGCTCCAAGAATTTATCATTCAAAGACTCGTTGATTATTATCACAAAGAAAAAATATTTTATTTTTTTCCTACACATCTTTCTCGCCAGGCACACAGAGACCCACACACACACACACACACACACGGATTTTCGTTACAATTTTCGGGTTTTTTGATTTTTCACGCTGCTGCCGTCTCTATCCGTCGCACATTCAAATAAATTCCACCGTCTGCAGCCGTTAACAAGGATTTTGGATTCACTCGCATTGGTATCAACGTATCCTTGCACGATGTCAACTCGTAATGCGATAAAATTTGCACCAGACCCAGTTTCGTTTGCAAAAGTCCTAAACGCATACCTGAGGCCAAAACAAAAATTCAATTATTCATCTCATTTCTCAAAATGCGAATCGAAATTAATTTTCGGGAAATTCATTTTAATTAATTAATTATTTGAAATATAATTTTTAATTTATTAAAAATAATTCTTTCAATTGAATTTAATTGTAATTTAATGAATTCAATTTTAATTTATTTATGAAATTAATTTTATTTAAAAAATTCAGAATAAATTCGCAATCGAGAAAATTGTTTTTCGGATAGTTAATTGAGAAAAGCTTGACTTACCGATGCATGTGTGGGGTCCATCCCCGAAGGGCATGTAGACGAACATCTTTCGGTCTTTCTTGTTTTCCTCGGAGAATCTTTCCGGATCGAATTTATTGGGATTCGGAAAATATCGTGGATCGTAATGAAGACCCAGCATCGGAATGTACACCGGTGTTCCCTTTTCGATCACGGTATCGGAGTTCGGGACTTTGTAGTCAGCCATTGTGACACGATCCAGGAATGGCAAGGGTGGATATTTTCTTAGAGTTTCTGACACCACCATGTCGAGGTAAGGGAGTGTCATCACCTGTCAAGGTCATCGCAATCGCAAATTGTGTTTTTAAAAGTTTTTAATTGTTTTTTTTTTTTTTTTTTTTTTCAAATTTAAGTAATTTTAGAATTTTTTAAAAATAAAATCCGTGTTGAATTTAGTAAAAATGAATTATTCACCATGTCGTACGTGATTTCTCCGCCGTTAGCTCTGATCGCGTCGTTTATCTCTCCGTGCAATTTTGTTTGGACATCGAGCGAAAGCGCCAGTTCGTATAAGGCGAAGCTGAGCGTCGTGGACGAGGTTTCGAATCCACCGGTGAAGAAAATAGCAGCTTGAGCGACCAAGTTGTCGCCGTCGAATTCTGCGAATCGTCAAATTCGCATAAAAACAAAAAAAAATGATATTTTTGCATTGTCATCGAGTGGGAATCGAAATTTTTTAACTTTTAATTATCGAAAAAGAGTTTTTTTCTTTCCAATTGTATTTTACCGAAAATTTTGGCGTCCTCGCTGTTGGTCCGACTGTTTTTCAGCTCAATAAGTAAATCGATAAAATCATTGCGTTTTGTTCCCGATCGTTCGCGTTCTTTAATAGTGTCCCAAAAAGCGTGTCGCAAAAAGTTGGCACTTTTCTTAGTGAAGAATTGGAATCCCAAGGGTTTTACCATCTGCGGTGAGAAAAACATCGAGGTCAGCTCGATGCTCCGATAAAAGTTGAATTCGAATATTTCTCGGCCGCACTTTCGAAACTCAGCCTCAGGGTTGTTCAGCGAATTAACTTGAAGACCATAAGCCGTTGTACCGATCAGATCGGTCGTGTATTTCGCGCACAATTCCTTAAGCTCAACGATGTCGCCCGGGCCTTTAATACCAAGAGAAAAAAACATTTAATATTCATATTGACGGAGGAAAAAAATCCGATTATCGTTAAAATGCAATGAAATTCTTTTTTTTCTTTGCCAAGGCTGATTATTCAAATTAAAAATTTAATTGTCATGATAAAACGATCAGTTTTTGCCCCCAGAAAAATATATCAGCTCATTGAAACTTTCAGCAACGTAAAAACCGTAATGCTACGAATTAAATTGATTATAATATTATAAATATTGTATATAATAATAATAAATAAATAATCAAATTTATAATATAAATATAAATATAATATAAAATTATAAATTTATTTCAACATTTTTTTAACAATTGTTCGTTTATTTTCAAAAACTATGAAAATATTCGTACGGATTTTGTGTCTGAATCGCAAAAAAATATCGTTTGAATTGTTCTGATCAAAAATTGAATGAGAATTTCGATAAAGAAGAGAATTTCTTGAAATTCCAAAGCTGCAATGTTGGATCACGTCTTTTTTTTGAGGATCTGACTGAAAATACCTGTCAAGTTGAGAGATTCGAGATGAGTCTCCAGGTCCTTGCCGACTTCGAGCATAAGTTGGAACATTTTTTTAAGTTTTCCGGAAGTAAAAATGGGTGTGAGTTTGGAACGAACGATTTTCCATGCTGGATTCTTGACGATGAACAAGTTGGAGCTGCCGAGTTTGTCGTCGGGACTAGCAGCCGCGAATCTATCCGCGAAATAATTAAAGTCTCGCACTAAAATGTTTTTTATGAACTCGGGATCGCGCACCAAGAGGAAAGGCCGATCGAATATGTAGAACCCGGTGTAGGATACTTCGGGCGCCCGGTCGTACAAATCCTTGACAAATTCTCCTGGAGACTTTTTCATGAAGAAACAATCGGCGAAGTTGCCAGTAAACGGGGTCGGCGTTATCTCGTCGATTCCGCGTTTTTTCCAGTAAAGAAATTTCCTCGTCATGTACAAATACGCGCATATGATCGAAACTGTCATGAGGATCATGCCATCGAGGCCCCAAAATCCCGTCGAAACCGCCATGACTCTAAAGAATCTCCCGAAATGTTAAAATTTTTATTCCGCGACTGCGCGCTCCCGGCGAGATGCACTCTTTCGATGATTTTCGATTGCACGTCGTCACGGGACTTGCATCGAGACTTGCACGATCGTGGCCATTTATAATGTCCCTTAGATTTTCTCAAGCGCCCCTTCTTGTTCTTCAAACTCCATCGGAGCAGGAGACAGCAGCATAAGAGGCAATAACAATTTTTCCATGACTTTGATACTTCTTTATCTGCGATACCGAGTCATTGAGACTTAAATAATAGACGGTGAAGCAGTGCAAGTCTCGTTGGACATAAATAAGCATGGAGATTTGGGGCAAATGCGTGGGCAAGTTGCAGATTTTTTGCAATCCTATGAAACGCATACGATCGGTTGCAATTTCTGGTGAAATGATAAGTTTCAATAATTCTCCTCGAAAATTCGCGATCTTTGATCTTTTTTTTATCAGTTCGAGTTGTTATTGTTGTAAAGACACGTTATTTATTGCCGAAAAAGTGTAACTCGAGAGTTGGGTCTTGTATTTTTGTCTCGTCATTGTACGAGCGATAGGTATATTTTATTTCTCCTCTGCGATTGATAGCCTGACAGTAGGAAATTTGTATTCGTGATATGGGCCCATTAAAACGCATCCGGTAACTAGAGTTTCCAACTTGATAACCAGTCTCGTCTGGTACTCCGCAATCATCGCTCTGCATCCCATCCAAACGCTTATTACTTCGCTGTCAAATGACACAGGAGAATCTCAGTTTCTAAGACGCTCTAGAAAATTAACGTTAATTAGGTACAAGGCAAAAATAAACGATGAGACGACGCAAATAATTTTCTTTTTTGTCTTGCTAGCGTACTTTGTTGCTCGCTCATTCTTGCTTGCGGTTTTTCTTCCATCGTCTCTCGTGGCAATCAACTATTTATTGTCACCGATAAATTAATTTTGATATTTACCTAAATCAATTTAATTAAATTTAATTCATTTATCAATTTATTAATTTATTTATCTATTTATTCATCTATTTATTCATCTATTTATTTATTTATTTATTTATTCATTCGTTTTTAAATTAAATTCAATTTGATTTATTTGATTAATTAATTTTAAACAATACGTATTTTCACGTAATACAGCAGCAGTAACGTCGACTTCAAGATTTCACGACGTGACCAAAGACTCTCAATTGCGCATAAACGGAAAAACACGACTACACGCAATTTAAAAAATTGCTCGTTAAAGAAAATCGCGAGGTCTTGGAGAATATTCAGAAAATTAATTCTTACACGCGTTATTTATTTTTTATTCAGTAAATCATTAAGGTAGGTGACCAGTTTCAAACTCTCGGACAATCGAAAACAAATTTATTTCATTTTTGACGAAGTTTGATGCCAAAAATTGAGGCGTCGACTATTTAGCGTTCCATGTAAATTAAAAAAAAAATTCTAGACGACGAAAATTATTTTTTCCTCACTCTGGCAGCTCAACCCGATGTCCTGGATAAAGTTTTATTCCAATATTCAGCATAGAAATTGAGAAAAGGGTCTTATCGACCCTATTAGAGAAAGAACGGCAATTACAAACTGCTGCACCCGCATAATAATGTAAAAACGGGTTTGCTACTCGCAAAGAGGCCACAATTACAAATTGCGTTGTCATGTTGCACGAGGAAGCTTGGATTCGTTTATTCTGCACGTGCCAACATTCAACGAATGAAAAAATGTTAGATTGAGTGATTTTTCATTTTGGTTCTTCAATAATAATGGATTCACGATAGTAATTATCAGAAATATTTCCTCGAGGGATGCGATATGTTGTCAGCGATTAAAATTATGTCTTGCAACGAAATCAAACTAATTTCGATACCCCTCACGAATTATCAATCGAATTCTCAATTTAGTCGAATTCTTATCGACGGATGCTAAGTGACCTTTTCAAGGATAAGCTAAACACTTACCGACCGATGGTAAGACGTAAAAATATTTTTTTCCGGACGAAAAGCTTGAAACTTTCACCGGTAGATGGCCGAGGAGCTTCGCAAGGACCTTTTAGTCAATTCTTTTCATAGAGCGGATACTGGAGAAAAAAAAGTGCGTTTTTCGTGAAAAATCAAAATTTAAACATGAAAAAATGGATTTTTAATCTTTTTCTCAAAAGACGACTTTAAAAATTTTCTTTCCCCTCATATTTAGGTCCCGAAAGGGTCAATAAACATAGGGAATTTTCGGAGGGAGCTCGTAGTTATGAAAAAGTAGTTGGCAAACGGAGATTTGTGCGAACGATCGAGGTCGAAGGTTCTATGAATCAGGCATGAAGGCGTAAATGCATAATTGCCTCAAACGCGATTACAGTTAATAATAGCTAATCGTCAGGGCTGTGGTTTGGAATACAGCAACACGAAAATTAGGATATGTGGTTGCTGCACAAATCCCTCGACCACACACTCGAGACATTCCAAAGAGATACTAAATTTCCACGTACGTGCTAATTTTTTTGTCCTGCGGGCCTTTTTCGAGTAGCCCTTCAATTTTCGCGTTATGTTTAATTCATACACAGCTTTTTTCATAATTCTCCCATTGTCTCGACCGAAAAGGTGGATTGTTGAAAAAATATCATGATATTCTATTTATAAAAAAAAAAAAAGAACAATGAATTTGTAGCTCGAGTCGTTCTCGAGTATTGAACAACGAAAATTGCAGTTTCCACGATTATGGGCTCGATTTCTTATCGATAATGTGTTTCCTACATATTTTTAATCCTTCGGCCTTCTCGAAGCCTCTGCATCGAGTTTCTACGCTCAGTTACGAAAGTTCTAAAACAAAGAATCATAATTGGCTAAATAGCCGCAAATGCTTGTGGCTCGTTGAGTAATTAGCGTATCGCTGCAGCAGCATCAGACGATTTTGATAGCTAATTGCGTGTATCGGAGGGTTTGCCCTTTCGGTATCTCCGGAGCTCGATTCCGAAGACTCGGAGAGAGCGGGTGCTCGTTGGTGTACACGGTAAAGAGATCCGTGGCTTGTGTAACGCGAATCGAGGAGCGAGAGAGAGAGAGAGAGAGAGGGAGAGAGCGCTGGGGACCCTTCTCAAACTCGGTCAACCGAGGCTCCATCCTCGTCCTTACGGCTTTGATTCTCTCTCGTCCACGCGGATGCCTCGTACTTGCTCCGAAGAGAAAGAGACTCGATTCAGGCATACACCCCACCTAACACCATAGAAGAGAGAGAGAGGACGCGCGCGATACAGCGCAAGGATATATTTATAGTTGGCCAGCGTGAGAGGAAGATAAAAAAAATGGTAGTAGCCCTTGGAGCTTGCCTTCCGGGCAACTGAACTAAATTATCGTGTAACGAAAAAGGGGCAACGAGTGAGATGGAGCATCCTGAGAGATAGGGAAAGGGAGACCGAAAGGCAGAAATAGGATAAGTAGAGAGAGAGAGAGAGAGAGAGAGAGAGAGGGAGAAGGGCCGAGTGAATGAGCAATCCGTTGAAACTTTGGTCAGTCGAGAGTACGAGCGAGAGAAAATTTAGAAGAAGAGCCGAACGAGACTCCGCTAGCTTTCGATTTGAATTTCGAAAGGGGCGGACACCGTTGCCGAATTCTTCGTAGAATTATAGGCATCTCCACGCTATTTCGCGTTTTTTTTTCTTTCCAACCCGGAAGAGAGACCACTCGCGCGCGTCCGCCGGTTATATCTTCTCCGAGACGCGGAGCAACACCGTTTATATAGCCTGTATTGCTTTTGCTCGCCCAAACCCTTTGTCACGAGGCGCCTAACCGCTGCCATTTTTGCCATAACCCAACATCATCGCGGGTCTCTCATCCTCAGCTCTTTTCTCAGTTCATCCTGCGCCCTATACTATACATTGCCTTCGCCTCTGCTTCCTCAACCGCCTCTCATTTTTGACACCACCTTATACCGTTAAAACAAAGATCTTCCCCGTATCATTTTCTATTATTTCGGGATCAACGATCTCCGCAAACTGTATCAGAGGTCAAAGATCGATCTCCTCGTATAAACTCTCGAAAATAAAATACCAAGACGGCTTTTTCTCCGAGTTTTGTATTTTTCGTCGCCACTCACGTTCGCAAAGTTGAAGCCCAACGAAAAATCCATTTTTCCATTAATTGTTTGTTTAATTTCAAGTACCCGCACAATTTTCGTGCCGATTTCATTTTTTGCATCCTCAAAAAAGTTGAATTTATCGTCCTGACCAAATATTCATTAAAAATCTCGATATAAAACCGGATTTCGTTGCATCCCAACGAAAAAAAAAACGTTTTTCGATCAATTTTTTGTCCAATTTCAAAAACCATGACAATTTTCGGGCAGATTTTATTTTTCGCATTCTAAAGAAAGATCGTTTTATCGCCCTGACCAAATTTTGAATAAGAATCTTGAGATCTGCCCAAGGAAAAACGAAATTTCCCATATGCATCCGATACGAGCCAAGGATATCCATACGATCCACGAGGAATTATGAGCCGAATAAAAAAAAAGACGTTACGAGCTCCAAATTCAAGAACTTTCCGTTGGGCAGTAGTTCTCCCTTGCCGAAACATCGCAAAGTCGTTGCGATGGTATAGCGATGTACTAGAGAGAACGATAAAAGCCTGAAAATTGAGTGAGACAGGGTGGGATACAAGAATATGAGGAGAAGAGAGGGCGACGGTGAGAAAAGATAGGAGCACATACGATCGTGGCGTTTACACGTACTAAGCTTGGTCCCGTCCACCAGCAAAATGTATCTAATTTCTTATTGTCCGATTTCATAGGTAACCTCTATCTCATCATGTCCCTCTTCATTCATTATACATTTTTCTTTGCCTCGAGAGCATGCGTTGTACTTATTTTCCTGAACTGCTGTCCAGGCCTTGAGCAAAAGGAAGAAAGACACAGAGAGAGAGAGAGAGAGAGAGAGAGAGAGAGAGAGCGCGAGAGAAATGACCGACACACACACAGTTGTTATTCTTCACCCTGAAAGCCATTACCTTTGCACATCCCGCGATTCTTTTTGTTCCCGATCGTAAGGGTCGTCCCATCGAGAATTTATAAGCAAAAATACACGCAATAAAATTGGCAGGACTGTATATATAATATATGGAGCACGCAGGCAAGTCGAGTCATAGCCACGTAAGAATTATATCGCCCTTGGCGCGTCCGCGCACGAGGGACAATCGTAAGAATGCACCCTTTACCCTTTTTCCATTAAAGACGAGGCGCACGGTCATCTCACGCTCTTCTCTCCTAGCAAAAGTGGTCAGCAGGCGCCGTTGTCTCGGCGGCTCGGCCACTCGCCAGAACGATTTAAATATCAGCTTGATTTAAATATTATCTTGTAAAGGGGTAAGTTTAATGCATTTATAATTGTATTCGCGGGGCGGGCTCCCTCCCAAGGTCATCGGTCGGACATCACTGACCCTTGGCATCACCGGGTCATTCAATAATCTACACTCACCCGCTCGCTCGCTCGCTCGACATGTATATAACCTTTGATCACCGTGCCACGATCCTTTTCCCCCCTCAACCAGTTCCCGTTTGCCACTATAGCTGACCACTGAATCCAGAGTATCGGGCACGGGCCTTACCAGTTCCGCATTCCGTCTGGACTCTTCCGGGCGCACCAAACCGAATCTCGCAACATCCAAGTTGAACGAAAAATACGTTTTTCTATTCATTTTTCGTTCAATTTAAAAAACCATGACAATTTTCGTACCGATTTTGTGTGACGGATCGTAAAAAACATCATTTTATAGTTGTCATGAATTATTGATAAAGAAAAAACAGAATTTCGTCGTTTCCCAAGGATGCAAACTTCACATCGTTATTTATAAAATGAATTTATACAACGAGCCATTTTCTTCGATCGTCCTATCCAAGCTTTCCCATAGTTTCGACACTTTTTCGCTCGGCTGACTTTGGTTTGCGGAAAGAAAGCCCGAGAGGGTTCTATAATTCACCAAGACATTGCAATATAACGGTTCGTTCTGTAAATTGAAACGCGAACCCCCTACGGGACGTCCCAGGGGCTTCGTCCCACTGCTTACTTTTTAAATCGTTTTTTTTTTTTTATTCTTCACCCTTCTAATTGTCCGGGAGGGCATGACATCGCGGACCGTGGTCATATCGCATATTTCATAGATCAGATACACACGGATTCGCAACGTTCCTCTAGCCGTTAGTATTTCAATCCTCGTAGCCCTTCAATGTCCAAGCCTTTTAATTCTAAAGAGCAGAAAGCTTTTGGGTTTTGGCCACTTCATCCTTTCCTCAATTTACCTCTTCCCCATTATTCATGCCTTCTACAGCTTTTATCTCGACACACAAAGCCACAGTTGTCGTCTTCGTAACGCCGCAACAAAATGTGGCGAGGACAAAGCTTCCTCATCAGGAAAAATCGATTCCACGATAAAAATGCAAATTTTCAAACAATTTGATGGTGAAAAAAAATGTTGATCTCTCAAAAGTCGACTTTGGTAGATTTTCAATACCACAGGGACGAAAAAGCACCGATGAAAATTAATAAAAAATGAAGTTGAAGCTTGCAACGTTGGAATGCAGCGAAATAATTTCCTTCCCTTGTCAGAGCTCATTATTTTAATAAAAAATTAAATTCTGACGATAAAACGATCGGTTTTCGTGCCTGAAAAAAAAATATCAGCCCCAAAAATGTGGATTATTTAAAAAATGAAACAAACAGTTAATAAAAATAAATATTATTCGCTGCATTTCGTTGCGAAAGCGAGTGTTTAGTGGGGATTGTTGTTAAAATGAATGGGGAAAGTGCAAGAGGCCGAAAGGACGAGTGGAGAAAAGATTGAATTAATACAAAAGGTTTGTCTCGGTTTTCTGGATAGTTCGGTCGGTTTAATGGAAGCAGAACGTGTTGCGAGGAGCGCGGCGAGAGAAAGATGAAGAAGAGGAATAAGAGAAAGGAGGGTAGAGATCGCACGCTTGAATAATAGTACGTCGAGCGCACTAAATCGTACGGGTTAATTGAATTATAGCCGAGTCCACAAACGAGGAGCGCGCGGTACGGCGGTTGACCGAAAATCATCGGCAATCTATAGACGCTGATCGCGGGAATATTACTTTCTCGTGGAGCTCGCGGTGCTGGCGGCCTCGTCGGCTTCGGCTTTGTCGCTCCTCGACCATATTCTAAAAACTATCCAACGAACAAGGACACATATATTAGGATATGTAGCATATCTAAAAATTGCTTCAACAAAAAACGAACGCGCGCGGTAGCGTCATTGGCAACGGTCCAATGGTGAATGTCACGCAAATATATGGTTGCGCGGGTGAGCACAAAAGTATATGCCAACCAATCGGTATCCTCGTGCGGGCGTTTCGATCATCCAACTTTATGTAAGCGACATTTTTCTTGGAAATAAGTTGGGCAATA
Source organism: Campopleginae sp. 14b (assembly GCA_030522525.1). Classification (NCBI taxonomy): domain Eukaryota; kingdom Metazoa; phylum Arthropoda; class Insecta; order Hymenoptera; family Ichneumonidae; species Campopleginae sp. 14b. Next base: position 92,122 of record JAPYYS010000234.1, read on the forward strand.
AAAGATCGATCCTGATGTTTCACGATTCGGCAGCGTTCGTAGACCTACCAACAACTTATGAGCCTCAATTTTACGATTCATTTTTTTCTCATTCATATCATTTGCTTCATTTTCTAAATCATCCACATTTTCGAGACTTTTTGAGACAACTTTAATCTGCATCAACCTGGTCGACGATATATATATATATATATATATAACAGAGTTAGTGTAAAGGACGCGCGTGGTCGGTCCGAATCTTCCAACGGACATTGCCCATCCTTGTCTCCTTCTTCCTCCGTGTTTTTTTTTCCGTTCTCCACTTCAGGCGCTACCGTTAGGAGCAGAAAACGTTGTAAGAGACGCGTGCACCTTGGCATTCGCGCGCGTCCGTCGATCCATTGTTACCGCGGTGGCCGGCACTGTCCTCTTGGCTCTATCCGATGTACCTGCGGGCTTATACGGTCATATCCTCCGTTTTTTGATACCTCCAATCCTTGTTGATGATTCGCGAGACCTTAACCCCCTCCTGTAAGACAGCCAAGCCGAGCGAGCGGGATGTCTTCCAAGTGGACAGCGCGGACGTTACCAGAGACATCAGTAAAATAGCACCGCGCGATCCTCCATGGGTTTATCGTGCGTGAAGAATTTTTTTTATGCAGCACGGACGTTGAGCTCGCAAGCTTTTGACGTTCGCTTAACACATGGACCCTTGGACATTGTGGCCCACATTTACATATCGCAACTGTGGATTGCAGTTCGTTATGCCACTGACCTGATTATTCCAAGTTCTTACGCGAGGGACACCGGCTCAGGTAGACACGCCACACGTCTTCATGACCATCGCGCTTTTCCGACCATCCAAAATCTTACGTCACTCAATTATTTTTACTATATTTTCAGCGACTCTTTCGACCCGGGCCGTTGGAGCCTCCTGGAAACCGTTTTTTCAAACAGACTCTCCGCAGTTGTCAGGAGGAAAAAAATAGAATGCAAAACATCATCTAACACGGAAAGATTCTCGATGTAACGAGAATGCAACGAAATTCTGATTTTTATTGAGATTTTGATCGGACACTCGGTCGGGACGATAAAAAGATCTATTCCAAGGATCAAAACCCAAAATCGGGCCAAAAATTATCATCGTTTTTGGAATTGAACAAAAAATCAGTAGAAAAACATCATTTCCATTGGAATGCATCGAAATTATATTTTTTCATTGAGATTCTGGTTAAATATTTGGTCAGGACGATAAAATGATCCTTCTCAAGGATCCAAGCCGAAAATCGGTACGAAAATTGTCCGATTTTTAAATTTAACGAAAAATTAATAGAGAAACGTATTTTTCGCTGGACCCGGACGTTGCAAACGCTAGAATCTTTGATAAACTTGAAAGACTTTCCAAAAAATAAATCCCTTTAATAATTGGGACCACGTGACCAGAACGGTAATGGTCAAACTAGCGTGTAATGCAAATTTCCTCGACGCAACAAATGGCACAAGATTTGAGGATCGGAGGAGGCAAAATTTCGTCTCATTTGTACGGCCTCGTACACATGTTAGAGCTCGAAAGGTATCGGTCTCGTGTTTACCTTTTTCCCGATGATATACAGAGTGCGATTTATCCCCTATTTTTACTTTGCTCATTTCGTAATGTTGGCCCATTTGGCCCTCACACGTATTCCGCTATATTTATAAGTATACACCGCACCGATTCCGTTACGAATGCTCCAAATAAATCCGAATTTCCACGCTCCTTGTCCCGGGTCATGCCATACGATCCCTACGCAATATTTCTTTGCGCCCAACCACCGTAAGACTCGCCCATACTCCGAGGACCAAAAATATACTGAAATAAAAAAAAAAAAAACAAAAAACAACAAATGGAGAGAAAAAAATTCTACTTCCAAATGGTATGTATAGCGTTGCTCCATTTATGGCTGGAATTGCGGACAAATGATCACGTGTCCGTATGCATTCACCACCATAGACAGCCATAAAGAATGTCTATGGGGAAACTGCGTAGCCCTTGTCATCGTATGAGCATTAAATAGTCCAGGCTCTTTATATATTTAGCTACACGAGAAATTGGCGAAAAAAAATTCCCCTCACAGGAAACCGAAACCCCAGAAAAAAAAAAAAATAAAAAAATAAAAAAATTGGAATGAAAGGCGCACGAAAAGTCAGGTTACGATGGTGCCTTGCGCGTATATCCATCGCGTAAATACTTTCTTAGTTAAGGATCAATAAGAAGCAACGAGGCCGGGCGAGTGCATGACGAAAAAGTATTGGCAAAAAAAGGCACGCACGGCGCGCTGTGCATTGTGACACAGCGAATGGGAATGGTGAATATGAAATACGATCGGCTTTTAGTAAAATGAGACAAAAATACCGATAGTAGTTTCGTCCCCTTTACCGCCCGATCCATCCTCTCTCTGTATATAGCCAAAGATATTACGAGGGGGCAGAGCAAGCTGAGGGGCTCGAACCACATGAAATGACCATTCACATCCGACGCGCATATCGCGCTCGAGCATTTCACCAAAAAACTGCGAAAGAGAATTTTTTTGCGCGCACCAAAATCGATCGATCTTCGAATCAATGGGCCATTCTTTTCTTCACTTCCTTCCACGTTTCTCGCTCTTGAAAAAAAAGCCTGGCCAGAATTTTTTCCCCTATTTTTCACCATAAAACCTTCATCAGTCGCTTCTTTTTTCCCGAACCTCATTTTTATCGGGCAAGCAAAATTAGATCGTGACGTGCTCGAGTACCAAATGATTTTTTTTCCTATTTAATTTCTAGGGAAAAACCACGAGAGTCTACGGACTTGATTTTATTTTTAAACAATACGGAATTGTGTTAATTCCATGTTTTAAAAATTATTCAACACTCGGTACTCCTTGTCAAGAGGAAAAAAAATATTCCACTCCGATTGGTCTGCATGGATTAATTCTATATCGCTCATCCCGCTCCAACATTATTCCTCAGTCCTTCGTCTTTGTCAAGAAAAATCTCTTTCACGGCCATTTACCGTTGTTTCACGTGGATATCAAATGACGAACGGTTTCCACGCGAGATGTCTGTTAATGTATTGGGCACGCAGAGATTCGGTGAAGCGCGCAGTTTATATGTACCGGAGGTTTCTCTAGGCTCAATTTGCTCAAGACGCGCTTGAAACGTGAGACGATCGTACACGTACAAACTGTATATAGCGTGTTTCAATCTCTCACATTTTGCGCCGCGAGTGCAAAAATCGCTAAAAATATTTTCAAAAATGTAAATAAATTAAAAATCTCCATATCGATTAAAAATCAAATTTTCCTGGGGCATCGTCCTGGATCAGGAATTAGGCCGAAAAATACAGGGAATAAGTTTTTTAATCAATCGTCTTTGGATCCTAAAAAAGAATTAAATGAGAAAATCGGAAAAATCATAAAATTTACACCATTCGACCGACATTCCCCAAATTTAATACCAACCTTCCTATTATGGTACTCTATTCATGAAAAAAAAAAAAAATTAATCGAAAAAAATCATCTCACGAGAGATTCAGCGAGAAAACTGCTATTTTTTCTGAATAATCCTGTACATATTCTCGATATGCTCGATTTCTTTGGCAAGAGATGAATGTGACGAGGATCTCTCAGGGCACACCCATCACTCGATTTTACAATTTCGCTTCGCGCAGCCAACTCTACGAGCACCTTTTCAAAATATAAATTCTACAGAGCATCGAAGCCAATGCTCTTGGGCTCTCAAAAATGCACCAAAACATTTTCGTTAACGTCCTGCTGCTGCTGGGCAAGTAACGACAACCACGACCCAGAGAACGTAGAAACAAAAACTCAATGCCGGAACCTCCCTCTCGGTTCATCCTATGTGCGCATAATTGCAGGGTCAAACTGGCAACGTTGAAACGACGAGGAATCTCTTTGGTATATATCCAGCCCTACAGGGGTTCTTCGTTTATTCATTTTCTCCAAAAAAAATTGAAAGATCCACGATTTTTCATGGCTTTGAATTAATTTATCGAAATTTAGCTCAGGATTTAATTATTTGAGTTGAATTCAACGATAGGATTTTAATTAATCGTAAGGAATCGAGAGGATTCATTATTTTCGATAATTAATGAGAAGGTTTGTCATTAAAAACGATTTTCCTCATTTTTATCTTCTCCTTCATGAAAAATTCGTCCTGATCCTGATTTTGAGGAGTTTCCATTCACAAGGATCCTTATCCTGTTGGGTGGAAGGAGAAAATAGTAAAATTGTAAATATTCAAGGAGAATACCCGAGGATGAGAACCGCTTTAGAGAATCTTGGTCCCCCTCCCTCGCCGTCGCTTTGCCGCGAAGCCCGAAAATTCTTTTTCTCCGAAATTCCCCTGCTGCCCCTTCCCGTTTTCCTTTGGTGGGTCTCTCGCGTTACGAGCGTCCTTGTCGTGCCAGAGGAGTTAGGTTTCCATCCGAGCAGGCTCCGAAAAGTCCGAGTTTCGCTTGTTTTCCGTCTGGTGATGCCGATTTTCTTGGAGCTAGACATATTTCTCTATACGCGGACATACCGAGCGAGCAGCCATACACCAAGATGAGTATTTTTTCGAGCCATTTGCTTGCTTCTCCGTGAACACATCGAACTGACGTCAAACGTCATCGTGTCAACGTCGGACGAGAACACCGTAAAGAATTATCCTCGAACACGGGGTCGTACGGCAACTAAAATATCCGAAAAGTGCTTACGGATGAAGATTAATCGGTTCACCAGAGCACACCGCAGCGCCGAGAACATATTTCGTTTTCTCATCGTTATCGCACATGAAAAATTTACCTTGAAATCTTATACTTTTTCTTTTTTCTTACAATCCCTGCCGCATGCAGACACAAATATTTCAAGTTACATTGTAAAAATTTGATGGATCCCAATTTAGAAAATACAAATGAAAATGGCAAAAAGTTGGGTCATTTTTATTTCGAGTCATTTAGCAAAATATTTAATAATTAATGAATATTTTGCTGAATTTTGGCTAGATCGATCGTTTAAATATTTCATATTTTATATTTTTAATTAATAGGTATTTTGCTGAATTATTTCTAAGTTAATAATTTTTATATTTTATACTACATTTATTTAAGAATCGCCATTTCTGGATAACTATGAGGAAGAATTAAATTTTATAAACTCGCGTCGATGAAGAAAACGTATGGAAAAATTAGTATTGCCGTTATAAAGTAGCAACGAATGTTTTTTCTTCTCTAAATCTGCTCCGAGCTCGGTTTTACAGCTTCGGCATGAATTTTGTGTATTCCCCAAGGATTACAGCTAAGCCATTGATGATTATCCAAAAGCTGAGGTTATGGGGTCCTATAAATGAGAAATTTGTTTAGTCCATTTGTAGTTTGCAGTAAAATAGAAATAAAATTCTTCTCGTTGATTATATTTCGGTGTTTTTCAACGATTCAGCGGAGAAGGCAATATTTTTAATATTTCATTTCGGTTTGGCTTTTTTTTGTTGTTTTGGTTTTGACTGATTGCGCTCGTATGTTTTTCGCAACACGTGTGAGTTATCGGGCGAGAGAAGAGGGCGGAGAGACGAGGGAGCAACAGTGCGAGGTGATTTTGTTTTTTTGTTTTTTTTTTTTCCCCTGGAGAAGAAGGAAAATGTCATTTACGAGCCAAATTGATGGCCGAGTGTCGAGTTCAATAGAATTTTTTGTTGGTCTCTCGCTCGCGCGTTGGCTCCTCACGGGGCTAGATATCATTACGAAGGAGCAGATGCATCGCGGGATGGATCCCCCGGGCTCTCGCCCCAGCGATCATATCCACCGGCAAGGCTCCAGCAGAGCGGAGCTTCGTCACCGCAGTTTGCCAAAAGAAGAGCCCCTCGTCTTCTCATCCTCGCACAGCATCGGTGCTCCTCTCATTCTCGACAAGCCAGAACAATCTCTTCCCTTTATACGCGAGACATACGAAAAGCTATTCGAGTCCTGGGAACCGTTTTTTCATTCTCTTTTTGTCTTTATCGTCTCTTCCTCACTCTCTCGATTTTTCTCGTCTCTCCGCTGCACTGTCTTACCAAATGTAATTATTTTCACAGCTTGGCTCGTTCCTCCGGTTCTATTCTTTTGCATGCCACATACGAACACAAAAACACGCACACATACCCACGTCAGACGTATCTCTGAGCTAGCAAATAATCGGAATACCGAGAGGCAGCTGTGCACGCATCGAAAAACCTGTTACGACGATCTCGACCGAAGAAATTTTCATATTTGTCATTGATGCGACTTTGGCGTGCGTGGAAGAGCTCTCGCGCGATAAAAAATCGCTAACAATGACGTATTTAGTAACCACGGGATATCGCATCTGTGGCAGTCCAAGAAAAGACAAAATAATGTTTCCAAATTACATTTTTTTTCCCTTCCCAATGAATGTCACGAAATTTATTTAAATGGCTGCGATTTAATATCGAAAATAAATGAAACATATTTTTCACGTCGAAATAATTATTTTTACGTGTCAATTAAACTGTTTTCGTTAATAAAACATTCGTAAATTCTCTAATTCTATACTCACAATTCTATAGATGAAATAAAAATGGAAAAATCCGGAAATTGAGATTGGCAAATTGTTTTTTACGGCTGCAGTCGTACGGTGACTGATGCCGCGAACTTTGTACACCCGGCAACATGTGTTCCTTGCCCGACGTATCGCATAACAGGCGCAACAAGTGCACCACGTAATAGTGTATATAGCGATGAATGTATCTAGCGTTACGAAAAGGTTGCGGGAAAGCCATGAAGGCTGCAGAATGTAGGGAGAAGGAAGAAAAGATTGAAGAGAAAAAAGGTTTCACCTTTATTTGTCTCCGGCTTTCTTTTGCTTTCACTTTTCTCAGGAGCTCGGACATCTTTTTGAGGGAAGCTGTGCTGCTTCTCGCGTCCCTATTTCTTCTCCTCATCTGGTCGATCGTGGAGCGCGGCAAGCTCAACCAACCCGAAAAAGTATGTTAATGTCTCTCATAAACTTGCGCAACAGGTTCATTTCTCTCGAAAGCTCTTAGCTCGCGGTGCAGCGATCTCGAGAGTAAGAGCGAGAAGCTCTGCCAGCAGCGCAGCGACGATCGCTGCGCAAAAATCCTTTGGAGAAACGACCGAGCTCCTTGTGGATGGAGAAAGACGGAGAGTCGAACGTCGCGCAACAGAGAACTGCACATTTTGGACCATTTGTCAGACCGACACCACACACGAGAAGAATCTCCACGCGAAATCGCTTTCACACTCGCCCTTGTGTGGTCGTATCCTTTCGGGAGGTCATATCTCCGGCCAGAACCTCCCCAACATCTTCACAACACCGAATATCTGTCTAGAGCGTATGGATTAGTATACAGATAGATATCGCTAGGAAAAGATTTAAATTCCTTGGTTAGAAAGGTACGAGACCTAGCACCTTAATCATCGCGAGAAAAAACATTTTTTTAAACCTCCTACCCTCCCAAAACGTGACCAAATTAATCCATCCGAACGCACCAATTAATCTTTTCTATTTTAGCGGATTAGAACGATCGACGCGTTTTGAGCCTTGGTAGACACACATGGGTCTGGGATGCCCATTCAGCCAATGGGATGAATTTTTCATTCTTCGTATCGATTCCCATGGAATAATAATAGTAAAAACCCATTTTTTCCATGACCCGGTGCAGACTCTCTTGCTGGAGATAAAAAACAAAAATTTCTACATTTTTTCCGCTTTTTTTAACGTGTCCAATTTTATTTTTCATTTATATTTATCGTTTACTTTATTTTTTATGGTGTTTTTGATATGCAACCGAGTTTGATAACGATTCTTTCATGTTAGTAATTGTAAACTGTGGAGTACAGGATTTCTTTGAGTATTCCGATGATTGTGTGTTGTTTGAGGAACCTTATTTATTTTACTATTTCCCATGGAGCTCTCGTTATGCTTACTCAAAAGATTGAACTGCGTGGCTGCTTTTACAAGAATTCCTCGTTCTTCATTTTAGACGAGAGCATGATGGACATTTGTTGTTTCAGGCGATGCCTTGTACATTTCACCAACCCCGAGCCATGCTTCTTATTATTATATCTGTCTGTGTCGATAAGGTCAGCCTGAGTTTCGAACCGTCGGAGATAATTTTCTTAGTGGACTACACGTTGCTCGCCTGACATAATCCCTCCGGAAAATCCCTCGGTTTTCGACCTTTCATCCACCAGACTAGCAAAGCTTTCTCATCCATCCTTTCCTCTACATAATTCCTTTAAGAATACATGTCTACAAATTTGCCGATTACCGCATCAACTATTGTTCCTTTTATCGACTATATTTTCCATTTTTTTAAAATTATCTCCACGTAATTAGTTGTTATATTTCATAATAAGTGGATTATTGAATTAAGTTTGTTATTAATTTAATTTAATAAATCAATTAAATTTTATTTTCCGACGAATTTGGCTTTTTTGAAAATATTTTATTATTTTTAAATTTACTTTAATAACCAAATTGAATTTAAAAAATCATGGATTATTTATTGATTATCTAATAATTTATTGAATTCATTAATTCAATGAAATTCATATCCAATTTAATTTTTTTAAATCATAAAATATTTGTAAAAACCGAAATCCAGTGGAAGAAAAATATTTTCGACAGGGATTGGGCGAAAATTTCTTATGAATGGGATTCCACGCTGTTGTAGGTATTTCCGTACGTGATGTTGATAAAAAGAGTGGAGAAAATAATGGAAATAAAGAAAGTGGTGATTCGGGAGTCGCAACAGTTGGTTGTGTTGGGTAAATACATAAATCTAATGCAAGATTGATATAGTGTACAAAAAAAAGACGACTTTTGAATAAAACGTTGGGAGAAGAGAATAAGATCGGAGGGTTTCTTCATCCGAGTTGCATCGTATTGAATCTATAAATGAAAATGTTAAGCTGCTGCTCTTCTTGAAGAGCGTGAGCGTTCATGGAATCACATTGAGGATCAGGCCTAGTGCGGTATCCAATACCAAAAGTGTATACGTCGCGAGAGAGTGCATGGAAAACCCTTTTCGCGCTCGGTGGGCCCGAGCTGGTGCTCCGGTACTTAGACTAATCTTGCAATCAATCTTGGGGCGACTCGGTCAGAAGCCATATACAGGAACAGCTGCTCTCACAGTAACATCGAGCCCCGATTATATGTCATGGAGCAAAGAGAACAGTCGAGAGAACCTCGTGGAGTTTGCATCTTCTGAAAAAGACTCAAAAAATCCTAATTAAATTAACGAATTAAAAATAAATATTAATAATAAATGGTAAAAAATTTTTTTCAAATATTTCACCGTCAATTTTTTATTTTTTTATTTTTTTTTAATGCATTCCATATTTTCCATATATGATAATTATTTTAAATGAATTTTGAACGCATAATATGTAATATTTCAATTATTAATTAATTATTCAATAATTATAATTATATTTACATTCATTTTATCATAATTATTAATTAATTAATATTTATAATGTAGTGAATGAATATATTTATAATTGATTCAATTTCTAAATCCGTCGGCCAGAAGATCGGACCAAATATATCGATGACTGAGAAAAAAAATGATGAAAAATATTTTTTCGCATTAAAAAACTGTGAATATAAATCTCTGAGTCGGTACATCCTTGAAAATTCCAGAGAACATCAGTCGGGCGATTCGAAACGAAATGATGATTCTCGGAGAGAGACTCTGAGAGAATTTCCCACCCTTCCATCGGCGCCAACCGAAGAAGAGAGAGAAAAGAATCGGAGGTTGGATAGAAAGAGAAAAATCGAGTCACTGCTCCACCCCTTCGAGCACAGCTGCTTTTTCCTTCCCTCCTCTCTCTCTCTCTCTCTCTCTCTCTCTCTCGTTACTCATCCCTATCTCCTGCTTTTGTACCAACCGCTCGAGAGGATTTACGTCGCTACACGCGGAGCATCTCGTCCTTTAGGTCGTGGACTAGACATGGACAACGATTTTGGCCAAGAAATTGCATCAAATTTCATTCATCGAGTTGGCATATGAGGTTCTGGAAAAAAATTGCATAAAATCGATCGATTTTTATGCCAAAGTCTCTCGTGCCTGGGAATGGAGAAAAGTTGGGAGATTTTCGTCTGCATTAATTAAGCAATTTGTATACGGGCGAGAAGAAATAATTGTCTTATGAAGCCGCCGCTGCGTCTTTCCCATTCAATTATCGTATTTAATTAGCGCCAAGAGAAAATATTAAAATTGAAAGAATATAGAGGCGACCGAGGAGCAGCAGTACAGCGATGCAAAAATTAATTAGTCGCGTTTTCCAGAACTTGAGAGTTTGTGAAAACTTAGTACGAAGAACGATCCTCCAGTTTTTTCTACGGGCTTATATTCCGAATGTTATCGAGTTCGATTAATTAGTGAAGATTCGAGAGCCGCTAAATAAGTTTTTCTTTATTGCATGCCTAGAAGTCCCTTGCCATAAAAATTCAATGTATTTCGGCGTGGGCGATGCGATAAATACAGACTAAAAAAACAAAACCCAAAACTGTCGAATAAAAAAAATTTCAAATCGAAAAGTTCGGTTGGACCGTTAAAGAGGAATTTTTTTAATTAAAATTTGATGTTAAAGAGTATACTCACCAAACTTAACAAAATTATAATAATTTCGACATTCCTTATGGCCAGGTTGTTGTTTGGATAGACGTGCCCCGCGTCAATGCACTTAATATTTGTCCTCACAAATTCACATTAACTGCCACTGTTTGGATGTCGAGGAAGCCCATAAAATGCAGCCCAAGGATCAAGTCCTGGGACTTGTCAAACCTGCTGGAAAAAAGTTATTGGTTGAAGTGAAGGAAAGAAAAAAAAAGGCGAAATAAAGAGGCATCTCGTGCTGGTAGAACGCGCGCTCGTGTCTGTCAGACTTCGGGGTCAAGATATATCCTCCGAACTATTATTACGTGGCGTTGCCGTCCTGTTGGTCATGTTGGTCGTCGTCGTGCACCCATCGCGCGGCTATTAGCTGCACTCTTCACCTTATAATCCAAGTCGTTGTGCCGGATGACCCCGAGGGCGCGGTGCAGTCTGACCGGAACTCGCGCGCGGTAACTAGTCTCGCGAGCGAGCGAGAGAAAGACAGCCCGAGAATCCCTATGGGATATCTCCGTTGTATATATCCATAGGACGTTGCAATTCGTTGTCCACCTCAAGAGCTCGATCCTCAGAGGCCAGCAATCTACAAAGACCTTCCCCGGTAAACCTGAACATGAACGCGAACCTGCCGGATAAATCCTCTTTCTCAATGTCCTCGGTTTATGGCTTGTATACCCATGTACACCGCGTTATAACCCCCAGAGATACAAATTGCCCTGGCTCATCGTCTTCGTCATCGGAATCGACGACCCCGCACGGTCGTTCCTCAAAAATAGCGCTAATCCCAACAATATATACTAATCACGATGTAATTCGCTGGACCGATGGATTTTATAGTATCCGTGAGATAATTGGAGTAATTTATCGTCGTTGCTGCTTTTTAAACGTCAACGTTTAAAACCGACAATCGTTCGAGCTGGAATGTTCTTCTTTTTTAATATTTTTCCTGACGTTCTTAATTTTCTGCAGCATCCCAAAGTCAATTCTAGGCTCCGGAGAAATAATCTTTGACCGTCCGCGATTATTTTCTCTATAAAGTTGACTATAATCAGATAAAAAGAGGGAAAATGTTGTAAATAAAATGAGGAGATGAAGCGGCGAGAGGCGTTCGATGGCGCGTCCATGACTCATCTCGGTCGACACGTTCGTGAGCGAGGAATCAATCGCAGACTCGCAATCGTGACGCGCGATCTCTTACGGTCTTTATCGAGCCAGAGATTTTTTATACCGGAAATGAGTGAAGCAGACCGGATTCTCCATAGACTCCCATAAGATTGTATATAAATAGTTGCTGGGATACTGAAAAATGGAGGGGTCAACAGGACCCACCTCGTCAAATGGCGCGGCAGCATAAATTTGCAACGAATCGTCAGCGTCCACTGTGCGGCTTCCGTCTCAATTTTCCATGAGCAAGTTTTCTCCTCTACTTTCGTAACTAACGCGTGCTAACGACGTTAACGCGTCCAAGGAAGTTTACGTGGCCATTTGGTCACCGAGCGACTCGAGGTCAATCGCCAGGCCTGAAAAGACGCGACTCCGCACCAAAACGCCGTGGATACGCCCTTACGATTCCAAGCCTTCGATTTTTTGTTGTTGTTTTGTTTTGTTTTTTGACCATATGATATTTTATTCTCCCGTATTTTTCTCCATTCATTCGAATCTCGTTGGACGCGATTCAGAGGGCATGAGAGTTACGACGAGTTTAACATTATACACAGGGCGGCGATGGGGATAACGAGTTTCCGGATATTCATAGGACACGTGAGACGCGAGGCCCTTGTAGATGAAGAGGTCGCGCGCGACTCGCGATGACCCGTCACAGATCCATGACCCGTTACGCCCAGCGCCCCGCAAACCAGAACATCTCGTTCAGCTTTATTTCCTGTCTTGATGAGCTCGTCGTGCGAGATCAACGTGTAAAATCGAAGCGAATACATGTTCGAGACATTTTTACGGTTGTATGGATTACCCTCGAGTTTTTTCACTGCTGACAGGTCCGCCGGCGTGTGACCCCAGCCCGATGAATCAAATCAACAACTTGTTAGCGAGTTCTCTCTGTAAATATACCTGTCCGGAGCTCCGGATGAATAAAGAGGCGTAATTCGTAAGAATTTGCACGTTTAACCGGCACCCGGTGACGTTCTATTAATTAGAACACGCTTTGTACAGTTATGGGGCCCCGTGGCAACTTTTATTTCCACAGAGATCGTCAAGATAGTCGTTTCGTTATCATTATCATCTAAAACGACATTTATCGATATAATACGAGTAATCTGTTGGCTGAGAGCGATCCTAAGCGGTGATAATCACTTCCGCTCAATTTCCGGATTGTCCGCTCGATTATTAACGGTTTTGAAATTTTTTTCTTCCACCGAGCCTCGATCCCTCGAGGTTTGGCGAGTTTTGTAACGAGCGAGTTTGACTGACACGATATTCTGGTATATTTCCACATACGGGATCGTTTGGCTCTTCGGGGGGTCGACGTTCTCGACGAGGACTTGACTAGCCAAAATCTACGAGTACCTATTTAATCCTGTCTATGCTAAACCAACACTTAGCCCGCTCGTAAGGTGGGGGCAAGTTGCCTGTAATCGGCATTTCCTGGAGCCTGCTCGTGCGCTCTCGCGCTTCATTTTCCCAGAGGTGTACGTTACTCCCGGATATATTAATCCTAGGAGAAACCATTATTTGCATAGGCCAATCATACACTACGATTCCTAGCACATCTGGCTAACTGTGTGGGCGACTTTCTCACCGAAATTCGTGCCACGGTGTATTCGTTTAATTAACAACTCTTACCGACCTATCGAGTACCGCGAGTAATTTGTCTCGCTTCTTGGAAAAACAAAAAATCAAAAATAAAACATTTTTCGAGATATTCATATTTTATCCTCGCCGATAATTAAAATAAGTTAACAAAATTGAAATAAATTTCAAAAACCAATTTCAATTAATAAATATTTTTTATTTAATTTCAATTGATTATATTAATAAAATACAATAAAATATTTTTTAGGAGAATAAAAGTTTCATTTGGTCGATGATTGTGTAATAATAATTAATGAAATTATATTCAGCATGAAAAGTTAATTGCATGCACGTCTGAAATATTTGACAGATTGTTGGATATTTATTGGACGGATAAAGCGAATGATGTTTTTGAATTCGATACTCGAGGCGTTGTGCAAAAAATATAGAGCAGGCTTGGCGAATATGTATATATGTAGGAATGTATATAAAGGCGAGTAATATTTTTCCCCCGAGAGTCCAACGGTTCGCGACCGAATCTTTCCGGCATTTTTCACCAAGCGGATTTACATGCGTATAACAGGGGCTTAGTTGCTCGTAAAAAACCAACCCGTATGCCACATATCCTTCTCTCACTCTCGAGCTCCTCTGCTTTGCAAACTCCCTCGCATTGTATCCGCCAAATGTTCACACCGAAAACGCTCATCTCTCTTTTCCCCCTTCTCATACTTTTTCCTCTTCATCGTATGTGTTAAATGGATGGACAACGAGTATAAATATTTCCGGCAGGATTCCGCGCCCAAATATCTCGCGAGTCTCATTAAATAAAAACAAATGTAAATTATTTATTTATTTTTCATTGATCCTTCGATTTAATTGGCGTGTGCTCGATAAAAAATCGTCGCCGGTCCAATAAATCGGTAAATTCATGTAATTATTCCGGAGGATTGTCATCGAAAGAATGAAAAGAATGTATTTGCATGCAATCGACCTGCTGGGCTGTCAGACAAGTGCGCTTTTTACCACGAGACCTTTTTTTCGCGCGACACAGAATCTCAACTGCAGCCATAAAAAATGTAAATATTTTAATAGGGTGTGTGGCGCCATGGAGAGTCAGTGTAGAGAGACACACCCCGCAGCTTATTTCCTTGTGCTCTGGACCTGTTGGTCGGTCAGAGGTCCAGCGGATGAGAACCGGACGGTGGGTCAGTGCGTCAGTCAATAGGCGTGAATCCATGGGATCCCCTTTCTCCGCGTATATAGACAAAATAATAAAGATATCGGTACGAGGAGTCAATGCCAAGGAACGTTAATTCGTCCTTCTCGAAAGAAAAACAATGAATAATGAATTTTCCCATAAATAAACAACTCCAGGTGAAAATTTATGTCCCACCCGTAGGATTCGAACGTTACAAAGTTGAGAAATGGGCGGCAGAATATCCACACAATGCCAAATGGAGTTTCTCACCGCAAACTTGAAGAATGATGCGTTACACCGTTCTCCTCGAGTACAAACAGAAAAACATATATATATATATATATAAGACACACACAGAGGTATAAAGAGGTTCTCGTGTTCCGGAAGCGACTCTCGTTGTCAGTTTTCGTATCTAGGACAATGGCGTTGGCTGTTCTGGAGCACGGATTCTCTGGGTCTCTATAGAGAGGAGTCCGACGTGTGTATAGAGAATGCGAAAGGGCACATGGGATATTGCTCGGCGGGGGGATGTTGCTGGTTCGCGAACCCGGAAGAAATATGCCCTTAACCGTTTGCCCATTATACCATCCGGAGCTGATCGGTCTACAGGGGTTCAACTTATTTGGGCTGAGGAAGAGGGGGTTTTAAATATTTGTTGGTATGGGCGAGCAGGCGCCTTGTGGAGAGTGAATCCAAAGGATACCGTGCAGAGAGACCGCGACAAGGACCAAACTCCCGGCACGAAATATATATATTTTTTTTCCACAGCATGAAAAGCCATAGAGAGGGTTGATGTATCGGAACGAAAGCAGAGAAGATAGAGAGCACCGAAAGGGGGAACAAATCCTGAAAAAAGGATGCGAAGGGGTGACTCCTCAAAGGGATGCTGCGCGAACATTTTCTCACGGTGAGAAGATCACCTGTATCTACTCTCCAGGAACATCCCCTCAATATTCCTATATATATATTTGTATATAGGAATCTCGGTCTCTGCGTGTAAGGAACATCCCATACGTACAACCTCCGAGAAACCTTCATCCGGTTCACCGAACGAGCTATATCCATATCGTCTCCTTGTCGCCGATAGATTTCGATCGGCCAGTTTCAACTATTATTGCCCAGAGCTACTCGCACCGAGTACTTGTCTCCATCCTCCCGTCCTGGAAGCATTTCAACGACTGCATTAAAAAAAAAAAAAATAAAAAAGAATTAAATTTGAAAAAAAAAAAAATTTATCATGCCAAATGATGCGTCAATTTTCTACTGATGGAAATTTCAATTTAGAGCCATTTAAATACTTGAGAAAAAACTTTGAATCCATTAATTTTTGGAGTTTTATAGATTTTTCCAATTTTTTGTGTGCTTTTTTTTGTTTTGTTTTCGGTGGATACAAGAAATGGTGAGTTTATCCATGGGAAAAGTGAGGATTCCGTGTCATGGCACAGCTTTCGTTTCGTTTGCACACACAACAGAGGCTCACCCCTTCGACCTGCTGCGTAGCTCTTGCTGCTGTTTCTCTTCGTCTCCCTTCCATCCTGTTAATTTTAATTTCGTAGCAAAATCCCGCCTTTGTTGTAGAAAGAAGGCGAATAGTGTTTGCGTTAGAAAGAGCAAGAGAAAAAGAGGCCGAGGGAAAAAAGGAGAAAGAGGACGAGCAGTTTGCGCGTCAGAGAGAAGCAGCGAGTGTGAGGGAAGACGAAGAAGAAGCGCTGCTGCTGCGGCATGTGGGCTACACAGTTTTTCCACGCGCATCCATCCCTTTTACATTTTAATTTCTCCCCTTTTGCTACGGCTTTTCAAAGCTTTCCCTCTCTTTACTCGCATCCACCACGAGCTCGCATCCCTTTAACATTATAATTCTTGCCTTCGCTATCTCCCCCCCCCCTCTCTCTCTCTCTCTCTTTGATTCTCTCGCTCGTACAACGCATACGTTTCCTCTCGCTCGGTTTATTTTTTATTTTATTTTTTTTTTTCCACGATCTGTGTCCCCCTTCGCGACGAATATAACGACCGATTTTTCTAGGTAGACGCGATGAATTTGTAAGGAAATGTTATGCCCTGACCTGGAATCAATGCAAAACCGTTGAACGTTTGATCGGCCTGCTTGCCGCACGTAAATTTCATCACTTCTAATAACATGTATACATATTCCACTCACTTATATACATATCATCAGATTTACACAGATTCTCTCCTCGTATATACATTGACGTGTAACGTGTACCTGCCCGAGTGAGATTCTGCTTGGGCGGATTATCGATTTCGTCTCAAAAGCCCCGTCTTATCGATGAACCACCATTCCATGCATATATAACGTACCTGCTCGACTCTACCAAATATTCCCTCTCAATCATACATTTCCTGGCATACATTAAAGTCCTCTTCATCGCCTCACACGAGCTCAAGCCGATCCGATCCAACAACCCGAGATCCACAACTTATCCCTTTGTCGATTTTTGTCACACCAATTCTAACGGAAATTTGCATTGTACGACCAACTAACGTTTCCCACTCGACGATCCACCATCACTGGGCAAAAAGAAGAAAAAAAAACGTTACAATTTTGTCGCTGAATTTCTCGTGGAATGATTTTTTTTTGTTACATTCAATTTTTTCACTTTTTCGTACGATTTTTCAAATATTTTCTTCCACCCCCCCCCCCCCCCCCCCCACCAACTCCCACACTACGAAAAACTGAGATTTTTAAAAAACTGTTTAACCTCATTATTTTTTTCATATTTTGTAAAATATTTTGTATAAGTTTGTACTTAGCAATAAAATTGTCGGAGGAAATATTTGGGTCAGCTGGTGGTTGATGTTCGATCATTTTCATTGGCAATCGCTGCTTCTTGAGATATTGGAGAGATCAATACGATGATCATATAAACGAGGGTAATGGATCTTGCCATAACGAGGAGTAGCAAAATAGCGGACATCAATTCCATTCACGTGCCAGTAGGTAATTAAGAGATAAGATTATTAACGAGGGTAATAATCGTAACACGTAATATCTCGCGATAACGAGCCTAGGGGGTGAAAAAAGAAAAAAACGTTAGTGTATACAGGCGTCGGAAGGCAAGCGAGTCTATTAGCTACTGCGGAGGGGACGAGGCAACAAGAATCGGAAGAGAAAGGGAGAGAGAGTTGGCCAGAAAAACTGCAGCACTCAAATTATTGGCGGAAGAAATAAAAAATATCTGGGAACGAGCATAATCGACAAAAACAACTGAATACATGAAGCTGAAGTTCGTAACGTTGGAATGCAACGGAAAATATTTATTTTTATTGCCGATTCATTTAATTTTTCAAATTTATTCTGATTTTTCGAGCCGATAGATTTTTTTCGGGGCAAAAACCAATCGTTTTATCATGACAATTTAATTCTTAATTAAAATAATCAGCTTCGACATAAAAAAAGTGTTCAGATGCTTTTTCGATCAATGTTTAAATTTTTAAAGCATTAATTTTCCATTTTTGCACATTTCGATGATAAATCTGTGAGTAAATGACTTTAAAACAAAGAAAGTCTAGGTTCAAAAATGTAAATACATCCATAATCACGTATACAATTATCGGCAATAATTTGTAATCGTTCAATTGCACAAGAATTGTCCCGCAATTGTATTTGAGGGTGCTCAGCATCCGAGGGTCCAGCCAGACGCATAAAAAAAAAAGAGGGGACATGATGAAGGGTCCGGAGCACCTGTCTGGGCAGCTTTTTGCCCCAGAACTGTTGAATCCTTGCGAGCAGGATATTCACCAACTCTTGTTTGCATGTAAAAAGAAATGGAAATGGTGGAATTTGGTATAATAGTTGAGCGTAAACGGAGCAATCGAGATGAGGGTCACGAAGGCTGGATGTTGGATTATTGTGGGGCATTGTATTTTGCATCGAAGAAAAAAGCAAGCTTCGAGCTTTGAAGTGGACTCGAGTTGACCGGTGGCACGTTCCGCACGTGGCTCTGGATGCTGTGTTTCTGGACCGAGCTCCCGGTCACATATGTCGACTTTTTTTTACTTCTGTCAAGATTTAAATGTCACTGGACGACAAATACAAAACATGCACCAAAGGTGGTGGAGGGAGAGACACCTGCGGATTCCGGAGACGACAAAAATGCAGGAAAATGGGCTGGTGAATGGATTTTAAAAATAAAATTGATAAATTTCATCAATTTTACATTCGAATCGCCATAGAATGTGATGGGGTTCAAATTTCATGGTGCACCGAATGAATTTGTACCGAAAGTCACTTTTAGCGACCATTTGAAATATCCCAATTACCATAAATCCGTTAGGAACCGAACTTTCCCGTTCTACTGAAGTCCAAATCTTTCCAACAGCCTCGGTCTTCCTCAACCCAAATGGACAACTTGGCTCGAAACATTTTTGCAACAATCTCCAACAATTTTCATTCAACGTCTTTGCCTCAGGCCTTTTTTTTTCTCGTCCCTCAAGTGTCCACCTTGAAGATACTCGCTCATGAATTCAGCACGATTTACAAAAGGTTGTAACGTACTTTAGTGACATAGGAGACAGAAGCTCGGGGTCAGCTGACGCACGTGCGATCACCAAAGGACACTCTTTTGTTTCCTTTCCCTCTCCACTTGCTCCTCACTATGCGACTTTATTTATTGCAAACTGTTTCTCAAATCTGTCTCCGTGTCGCCATGTGACAAGATTTTTTTTTACCGGTTCTACCGAGGTTTCCGGCTAATCAATGGCGCCCATAACGAACTGCTACATTACCTGTGAACAATATTAAAAAAAGAATAAAAATGAAGAAGCAAAAGGAAGGTAAAGTTAGCCGGAGGAGGGCTGGATCTTAATCGGAACGTGTGTGCGTGACCTGCCGTCCGAAATCGGATAGGCATTTGGGCAACGCCCATACGTGACCCTTGGTCTGTCACCTTAAAAGAACCGGCGAACAGTAACGAACAGTGCCGACCACTGGCTATACACAAGCCCTTTTTTCACTCTACCAAAAGCTACACCTTTTTCACTTCCCTTCTTTCCATACTCCAACATCGTGCCCATTGGCCAAGGCCTGCCCCCCCCCAGTAAAAAGGACACGACAGAGTCGAATTCTTACCCGACATTCAAATGTCCGCCACTGGAGAAAGAGATACCCCTGAAGGGAACCAGAATGGATGGCTAACTTACCCCTTGAACCGTCTTTTATGAATTTCTTTCTCCAAAGCTCAGTGGCCTTTGACCATGTATCACGCGTGTCCACATTAAGTCGCGTATTAAAGCAATATCGAATAATCAAAAAAAAAAAAAAATTGAATTTTTCGTAAATTTAAAATTTCATCTACCGTAGAAAGAAAAAACTGTAGAAATTAAAGAAACTTTGTTTCCACATCCTGCAATTATGAGCGATGATTCACTACATCGGGAGAAGAATTTATCGAGTTTCCTTTTGCCCAGAACTCGCGGCCCAAAACTGTGACGAATTCGATTCTAATCTCGCGTATAATACCTTAATGATAACTGTCACTTTGGCCTGAGATAATTAAGCGTCGAATATAACTGTGGCTGCTTTGTAGCACATCTCGAACTCGTGAGTTATCATATACATATGTTAATTGATATACCCGGGAGGGACACGCGTCCGATTGCCTCGATCGTTTCTGTGCTCTATGGGTCCGACAGACATTCAACACGCAACCAAATTTCTATCTCGTTTATTTTTCTTCTTTGGAGAAACGCACTTCCACGAAAAGATCGTGATGCATGGATTCTCTTAATATTTCCTGTCCTCCCTGTCCCTCCCCCAGGCCCTAATTATTCATCCGGGAAGCCAAAGCAACGGTCAATTATTTTAATATGCTCGAAAGATATGATTATGCTTTTTTTAGTCATGAGAGGTCGGCAAAGAGATCAGGGGTCAGCACGCGACACTCTGTCGCAGAAAGTATGGAGCATAAAGAGTGTCAATTCATTTTAGATATCACGTCTCCGCCCTGGTGACTCGAACGCGATGCCAATGTTGACCATTCCGGTCCCTCCCGGTTTTCTGCGGTCACTCACTTGAGAACGAGTGACCTGTGCAGTCCTCAATTAATCAGGATTACGCCAAGATCCGAGCGAGTCCCGTGCGTCTCCATGTCCGAGTACATATTCCCGTTGAGCGTGTAACACGTTGGTCGTGCGTGTCCAAGAGCCCGCGATGCCCATCAGTCATAAAGCCGCTCGGACCAACACGCCTAACCCCCTCATACAGAGTGAGCTGTCGTTTTGCTATTACCGATCCTGTCCAAGCGTGGCGCTTGTCCGCGTACATGCATTTTTTACATCTAACCCAAGGTCCTGCTGCACTGTCTCGGGCATCATTATACTGTCATTAAGTTCGACGAGCATGTAATCGCAGCGAGCGAACCTCAAACCCATCGGGAGGAGGGGAACTTGACCGAAGAATCACGGTGTCGACGTGAGGTGATTGTTGGAGGTCGGAATCAACCGGTCAATCATCGAAGGTATGCGATATTCTGAGAGGTACTTGAAAATACACAATATTGGAATAAATTATACATCTGGAAATTAGCAATTGATATTACGATCAATTTCTCGATATTCCATCAACGAAAATGAATAGAAGTCTTTTGTATGTCTAGTCAACTGATTTTTCGTAACCGAAAGCCACGAGCTGGTCCTCATCCAAGAATTTTTATCCCTTCTCATACTGCGAAGCAGCCAATGCCTTTTTTTCGCTGGGAATCCATTGAGCGGCGCATGAGATTTCAACCGGTAACTATTACGCTCAGAGATAAAAGGAGGGAGAGGACCAGAAACCCACTGCGTGGTCCACAGGACGTACGTGACCCACCAGAGAATTCCCAGGCTCAGCTAGAAAAATTGCAACCCTTGCGCAACCGGGGTATATACAATAGTAGCAAAAGGTGAGGATGAGTAGGGATGCTGTGGAGATCTATGAGACTGGCCGCTCGCGACCATCCACTCACGTGACGGAGGTCATCTCACGCGAACCCCCCTTCATTCACGACTCGTAATGATGGCGATCATCATTATGAGAACCCAAAGGTGGGCATTGTCCTACGAAAGATCACGAGGCAGAACCAGGTGGCCAGAATCAAGGGATCGGCGCTGCTATTAAGCTCTTCGAATTAATTGTGATGCAAAAGTTTTTGATGCGGCCAAATGAAAAAAAAATGAGGATGGTACTACAAGTTTTCTATGCGGAAGATCAACGGCCGAGGTTTCATCTTCCGCAACACCACAAACGCATAGCTGCGATGTGACCCAAGGATTATTCCGTTGACCACATTTTTTTGCTTGCCCAACTATCTAAGCCTTTGGTTCACG
Organism: Campopleginae sp. 14b; assembly: GCA_030522525.1. Lineage (NCBI taxonomy): Eukaryota > Metazoa > Arthropoda > Insecta > Hymenoptera > Ichneumonidae > Campopleginae sp. 14b. The sequence goes on from JAPYYS010000234.1 coordinate 114,026, forward strand.
ATATAACGGTTCGTGTCTGTAAGAACTTCTGTGGAACTGAAAAGATTTGTCGTGTCTGACACGTCCAAGGACCATTTCAGCAACCTATTGTTAGAAAATGATCCCCACGGTCATCATAAAGCTAAGTGGACGTTTCGATGTTGGATGGGGCTCCATTCAGGATCAAAAGGTGTTTATGATGATTCGAATTATTTGTTGTATTATTTCGTCTTCGAAGCAGAGAATTGTTGGCATCAGATTGGATCAGAATCCAGTTTATTGAAATTGAGTAGAGAATAGACTCACCTAAAAAACCCAATTTATTGATACAGGGGCTAATGAAGAGTCGGGCTTTGAATATTTATTACCTGGGAGATCGTGTCGCGGCTCTCATTCCGGTTATAAGCTGCTGGTCCCCTTTGTGTTGGCTTTATCGCAAGAGGTGGTGTAGTATCTAAAAGCAAAGCTCCAAGATGCCAAGAGCAATTTCCTTGCATGCTCGTGACGGGTCCGAGAGCTTCGTAAAGGAAGTACAGCCACGTGAGAAAATGTTGGGCCAAGTTTCAGCGGAAACTCGATCTTCTAATACAGGAACATCGCTTTAAAGCAACGAAGCTGGAATGCTTCGAGATTTAAAAAAAGGGTGAGAAAAATAGAGACAGGAGGGGGGGGGGAAGGGGGAAGGTACGTCTACAGGAAGGGGGTAGCTTAAGTGAGAGTGCCGAAGAGGGTGGCTCTTGGCGTGGCACACAACACACCAGCCTGATCCGTGGTCCACCAGCGCGGTAACGCGCCGTACAGGAGTTGATGGGTTGAGGTGGTTTTCGGGAGTCGCCGGTGATTCTTAGAGGTCCGGCCGGCGGGCACACGTGGGCGGTGGCACATAGAAGGGGCAGCTATGGTAAAGGGGGAAACGCAAGCGGAGAGTGAGTGAGTGAAGCGGTAGGGAGAGACGCCGGAATCGGCAGAGACAGCCACTGGATAAAGTGAGCCAGCGAGACGTTCGCTCTCGTCTCCCTGCCTCACTTTAGCCAGCTTTGCAGAGTAGCTTTGGTCCAGGGGGTGCGAGTATTGATCTCGCCCCCCTTTCCGACCACCCACTGCTTTTCCCCTTGCTCGTCCTGCTACGTCCACGGGGGTCGGAAGGGTGGACCGGGTGGTGGGTAAGATGTCAGCATGCGTACATACAAAGTAGCCTCTCTTGCTAGCCCGCCTCAGCTTGACTCACGGCACTGGCTGGTCCATTCGCTGCTCGCCTGCTTCGAAGCCTGCCAACTCTACTTTGCTTTCTTGCTGCCCGCTACGCGCCTTTACGCAGCACCAACCACCGAGCAGACCAGCATCAAACTCCTCGGACTTTCACAGGCCTCCAACTTGTCAAGTTCTTCCTTCACTTGCACTTTCTTCGACATTGCTTTCGTGCACGGCATTATCTTTAACTTCGATGATAAACTTTCTCTTGCAACTTTCCCGCAAGTTGACATAGATGTCAAAGAATTCAAGTCGACATCGAACTAAGAACTGCTCCGTTTCTTTTGATAAAGTTATCCAAGACGCTCGAGCTGTAGAGGCCAAAGCTCCGTTGAAGAGGTACAGAAAAATAACTCTTGGCTGTCCATTCGGTATGCGGCAAACTTTAGTATGTAATCGATATCGTTGAATGTATTTACTGTGAACTAAGACATCAAGCTAAGTGGACATTCCAGCTATTCAATCGATAGGCATTCTCAGCATTCTGAAGCTACGTTTCCCGCTCTACTACCTCTTGATTTATTTCGTAGGATTCAATTCATGCTCCGCGGTTGTATACTCAACCCGTCTTGCCCGTCGATAACCTTGCTCATTGGTTCATGGATTACCATGGATTTCCATGCGTCATTTCATTTTCGTCTCCTTCCAATCACTGATGTTCCATTTTCCACATCGACCCCAAGTTAGGTCGATGTCTATGGTAGTACAGTAACGGATTCTCCCATCGAAGAAGGGTGAGCATAATTATGCCTTAGCTGACGCGCACTCACGTCCGGTCTTATTATCTTAGGCTTCAGCTTCTGTGGAGCATTCGCCATTCCCCTACACAGTGGACCTGTACCCTTTCAAGCGGCGGGGCCAACAAATACAGACATGGGAGCTCACATTGAAGAAATTTGAAGAACTGCAGAAAAGAGTGCCAAGAGGATAAATGTTACGTCATAAGGATAGTCCGCTGCATATTTGGTGGAAAGTTTGTCTCCGATAAGTGTAAGTGGAAGGGTATGGAGAAGCTGCCAAGTTTTGCGTATGTGAGAGTATGGAGCAGGCGCAGCGATTTGACCTCCGGCCGTTCACGAAGCATGGAGGCAATCAATTATATCGTGCGCGCGATAACGTGCTGGAATGAGTAGAGGTAATGAATTTTCTCGCGCGCACAACCCTGCCAGTAAGAGCAGGGAAGCTTGGGCAACGGCAGGCGTTGCCACCCAAAGTCGTGTAGTCCAAAGAGTGGATGGGGGAGGTCGAGGCAGCAGCAGCACTAGCAGGGACGAAGAGAGCAGAGAGGGTGAAGGAAAGCAAGGAGGAGGGTGCGGAGAAACGCTGTCCAAGAGGATCGCCCGCGCGCAACCAAAAATTATACAGACTCGAAAGGAAGGGCAGAGCTTCGAACGCGAGAAAATGGATATGTATGCGTGTGCCATGTCTGTAGCTGAGCAACTGACACAAACGATCTCTATGATAGCATTATCGAGACCCACACATAGGACGTGACCATAGATTTCTCAGCTAATACTTATGCATACCGGAACGAAAGCGGATGATTCAACGCGCGGTGAAGCTGAACATGATATAATGTCTGCAAGGCAGCCGCACCAGCAAAAACTGTTGTTCAACTGGTCACTTTCATTCTGCAGACGCTTGGTGAACTGATACTGGGGAATCTACGTGTTCGTTAACGTACGAAAGTAACAACACACACATACACACACGGATGGTCTCTTCTTTGGGTCCATGAGGGTGGTGGTTGTCGGAGAAGCAGAATACAAACAGAACCGAAAACGCCTATACGTACGAGGTAGGAATTCTTGAGGGTACGTCTACGTAGAATTGAGTCAATGTGGGTGCAAGCTCTCTGGCTTAGTTTGTATGGGAACATGAATGTGTGGGTCGACACACATACGTATATCATGGAAGCAATTTACATGGCACCATCTCGGGGCCGCGTGGTAGGGATGAGGCGGCACCCATAGCATTGTAATTCAAGTAATGTAAGCTTTATGCAAAATACATGTTAGTTAGAAGTGCAGGGAGATAGAGAACCTCATTCCTCTTTCTCATTCGCTCGCTTCTCCTGCTTTCTCACTCTCTACCATCCTTTTCCTTCTCTCACACTCTCTACTAAACTTCTTCCTCTCTCACCTTCTTCCTATTTAGCTCCCACTGCCCTCACGCTTTTGGAATTCTACTATACAGCTCGTTTGCTTGCTCTTCCTCTTTTTTTCGGCCCTTCTCGTCTCTTCGTCTTCCGTGGTTCACGTTTATGTACTACCCCATCCTCCTATTCTCTACTTCTCCATCTCGCTCCCTCTCTCTCCCTCCGTGTCGACTGTCATCCTTGCGTTCACCCTCTCAGTTTCTCGCCATCTCTCTTCGTGGCTTTCCCCCTTCGCCAGCGTCTCCCGACTTTATTTTCTTACACTCTCCATCTTCCTCTCTTTTTTCCCTCCCTGGATTCGAACCCCCGCATATATATATATATATATATATATATATATATATATATATATATATATATATATATACATATATATA